>JAESVK010067723.1:1523-16651 GCA_017140935.1 Hamamelis virginiana
TCTCTCTCTCTCTCTCTCTCTCTCTCTCTCTCTCTCTCTCTCTCTCTATATATATATATATATATATATATATATATATATATATATATATTCACGTACATATATATAATCAAATTTTCTATTTTGGGTACATGCAGGCATTGAAACGCAAGAACACGTTGATGGTGCTAGCCATTGAGCTGACACGACCACCGGTAGACAAGAAGCCACAATGGAAGCAAGTGTTCAAGCCCAGTAGGGATGCCACAGCTTCCTGGCTTTGGAAGTTTGCTAAGGCTCATGTCCTTGCTCATGACTCTACCTACCATGAGGTTGTTAGTCACTGGTATGTATTATTTTCCTTACCCACATGTATATTGGCCCATGTCTTTTGGGCTTAGGGTCTATCATTGCCTAGGTTAGGCGGTAAAGCATCATTGGTGTTGAAGTAGAAGATTGGATTTAAAAATTGTCCTCATGCCAACCAACTTACATATTACAAAACTAAGCAATTACCCGACAGACTTTTAACACTAGCTTTGGCTTAGTTAAATGACCATATTTTACATGTGAACCAATATTTTTACTTTAACACACTTGAGCATAGTCATGAATCTTAAATGCCATATAATTAAATTCTATGGAGGCCGGATTAAGCTAAATGATTAATTACATTAACATATATTAACCAATTTGCTGTCTTTTACAGGTTAAGATCTCATTGTTGCACAGAACCTTATATAATTGCGACAAACCGGCAACTCAGCGCAATGCATCCAATCTATAGACTTTTACACCCTCATTTTCGGTACACGATGGAGATCAACTCTCTTGCTCGAGAAGCTCTAATCAATGCAGATGGGATCATTGAGTCCTCATTCTCACCAGGCAAGTATTCTATGGAGCTTAGTAGCCTATGACCAGCAGCGGCGGTTTGACATGCAGGCACTACCAGCAGACCTAATTAACAGGTATAATCATTTAGTGCCATAAAGAAATTAAATGCGGGTCACCACATATTATTCCTTTGTCTTTCATATTCCCAAACTAGTAATTAACCACATAATCTTGCTATCTATATAGATATTGAGGGCTTAATTAATTAAATATGTGACATAAGTCTTTGCTGCTAACTTTCCATTTTTGTAATTGCTAGGGGAATGGCTGTTGAGGATCCAAGGGCTCCACACGGACTAAAGCTAACGATCGAAGACTACCCTTTTGCCAATGATGGTCTCATTCTCTGGGATACCTTAAAAGAATGGGTCACTAACTATGTCAACCACTATTACCCAGATGCGGGTCTTGTACAGTCCGATCAAGAGCTCCAGGCATGGTGGACAGAAATACGAACTAAAGGCCACGGAGACAAAAAGGACGAACCATGGTGGCCTGTCCTCAAAACTCCCCAAGACCTCATTGGAATCATTACAACTATAGTGTGGGTTGCCTCCGCTCACCATGCAGCTGTCAACTTTGGACAATATGATTATGCAGGTTATTTCCCAAATCGGCCCACAATAGCTAGAAGAAATATGCCAACTGAAGACCTAACTAAAGAAGAGTGGAAAAACTTCTTAAACAAACCAGAGGTTGCACAATTGAAATGTTTCCCTTCACAAATTCAAGCTGTACAAGTTATGGCTATTTTGGACGTGTTATCAGATCATTCTCCGGACGAGGAGTATCTTGGCAAGCAAGTAGAGCCATCATGGGCAGAAGATCCAATTATAAACGCAGCATTTGAACAATTCCACCAAAAGTTGATTGATCTTGAAGTAATCATCAATGAGAGGAATGAAGATGGAAATTTGAAGAACAGAACTGGGGCTGGGATCTTGCCATATCAGCTTTTGAAGCCATTTTCGGAAGCTGGGGTGACAGGAATGGGAGTTCCCTACAGCAACTCCATATGAGCTTTTAATTAACTCCTTGCTTGATTATTTCTATTTGACCATTAGAAATTTTTTGTTGTTGTTGTTGTTGTTGTTGTTGTTTTTTTTTTTTTTTTTTTTTTTTTTTTTTTCGAACAATAAAGATTGTAACTTAATAGGCATTAATTTTGTCACCACCAGTTATGTTGTGGTATCTCTCACCCTCTTTGAAGGTTAAAAATTCCTCATTCTCCGGACGAGGAGTGTTCTCGATTGTAAAAATAAAATAAAATAATTAAAATAGCGTTTGTAATGTAGTAAGTGTTTTCTGATTTGCCAATGATACAATTTATCATTGATATATTATTCATGTTCTATCATTTAACAGTAATATATGATATGCCTAAATCATTCAACAGGTGGTAATATGTAACTCTCTGGCCAGATTATTCATTTATTAATTATATTTATGATAGTTGGAAATTTTTCTACTTAACCAAACAATCGTCTGATCAATGAATTTTTGAATTAAACTGTTTGACAGGATCAATTGGCTGAACCTTTTGTCCATATATCTCGTTGAACAATTTGTTGATGGATCAGAATTTTTGAATTTAATATGTGATTTAATTACTTTTTCCTTTTTTTTTTCCCCCAAAAAGAATTCTACTCTTTCTAGAGTTTCTTTTCTAATAAAAAGGGATCTTTAAACTATGGCCTAAGAAACCATTTCCCAACCTAATTAAATACGTCCAAATATGTGTTGAATTTTTATTTAAACCCAACAATAATGAAACTGGTTGCCATGTTATTGTCACTCTTCATTGTGAATATCACCATATATATACGGTCATATCATGAGACATTCATACATCACAGTACTATTTTTGATAGGATATATATGGATTGACTGTGATCCAAGAAGGGGAAGAAAAATGGTAAGGTATGTGACGACAATTGGGTTTAATTGTAAAGTTTTTATCGTCATCTGTAATTTGTTTCGTGTTTATGTGAAGCAGTCATCTGAAATATTTTCTCGTCTCCCTTCCTTCCTGAAAAGCTAATCAAATAAGAGGAAATTATATTTCTCAAACTTTTTCTCTTACCTATCCAAATAGAATGAAAATAAAAAAAAATAAAAAAAAAAGTTTTTAATGAAAATCTCTTCTCTTCTCTCCAAACCTCTCAATCCAAACACAGTATAAGTTTTTAAGTATTTCATTCATTTAGGGCAAGATTTGGGTTCAATTTGCTGTGATGAGAGAGAGAGAGAGAGAGAGAGAGAGAGAGAGAGATGGTCCCAAATAACAAACCTGCCAACTCAAATTTTTTTAAGTATCTCTAGCCGTAAAGAAATTTTTTTTATTATTTATAAATGACATCCTAAAATACTGCAAACAAAAGTATCTCTAGCCGTAAAGATTTTTTATTTTATTTTATTAAATGACATCCTAAAATAAAATTATTCTATGTCTGACGTTCTACCAAAAAAATATTTTCACATTTAACCTCATTGACAAGTCAACTGTCACGTGGTGGTAGTTAACTGATTCAATGGGATCAGATGTGGAAATATTTTTTGCAGAAGATCATAAGTGGAATAATTTTATTTCAGAATATTAATAATGAAAAAAATTTAGCTGCAAAAGGCCATTTCTCTGAATGCTTGTACGAGGCCATGTTTCCCAAATTATTTTTATTATTTATTATTAAAACCTAAAATTATTATGAGTATGTTTTTGTTTGGATTCTACGAGATCATTTAAAATATGTATTAATATTTTGATTAACAGATACATATGTTTTGAAGGGATGGGATTAGAAAGGCCTCCAATTAAGGGTTATGCTCACCGGATAAGCGAAGACAAGGGGGATGCAAGATATGAGTGTGATTTGGCGATTCCAGAGAATTTTGGTGATGTGGGCGCTGTTCTAGTGGAGAATGAACACCACAAGGAGATGTTCCTCAAGGACATTGTCCTTGATGGCTTCCCCAAAGGTCCCGTTAGTGTCACATGTGGTTCCTGGGTTCATTCAAAATTTGATAATCCCGAGAAGAGAATTTTCTTCGCTAACAAGGTTAGTTATCCATCCTATCTATGTAATATAAGGTGCACTTGATGCAAAGTTATGTTGGGTGACTTTCGTATGGCTAGTTGTAGAATTGATTTTGAAAAAATGATTAATGGATTAGATAAATTTCTTATATTTTTTATGTTTTTAAAAAATTATAGTGATTCAACAGGCTCTTTTTGAAAAAATAGACAGAAAAAATAGTGACATTTTGAAGAACAAAAAAGTCATAATTTTCTACAATGACATTTTTCACAAACCAACCGCTGGATCACTGTTATAACTGTAATTATAAGTTTTTGGTTCAAATCTCATTTTGTTGCTAATCGCCTTTTTAATTTAAATGTCTAAGAAAATGAAAAATAATAAACTCAGTCTATCTAGTGTTACTTTCCAAATTTATTCTAGACATGATTGTCCTTTTCAAGTTATACTGGTCCATATAGAACGTACCTAATTTCTTTAAAGGTGGTCCTCAAATAAATTTATTAGCTGTGTGAATTGAAGGTGGTCATCAAGTAGGTGGTCCATGCCCTACAATTTTGGGCATCATGCATTTATTTATTTGTACGTAAATTTCATATAATGATTAGATAATTATTTTGTTTCTAATAAATTCCTTAGTAATACACAATTATATTGTCATACATGTGCCTTAATTAACAAGCCAGTGAACTTTGAAAGTCATATATACTTAATTTAATTAGGTGATTAATTAGATTGCCAAAAAATTTTGATTATAAAATTATTATTTTGTTAGTGCTCTTAAAGGTTAGAAAAGTGTAGCATATCATTAATTTTAACCATCTCTCCGGCACATAAGTCTATTAGATTAATTATTAGATTAATGCGACATATTATGTTAATAATTTTATTTATTTATAAAAACATAATATTAGTTTACTTTCATTTCAGAGAAAAAAAAAAGTTCAATCCTGATAAGAAAATAAGACATAAACACAGTTTTTTTCAAACCATCTGCAAACTAATTTACATAAAAACCATATAACAGAAAGAGATCAGACCAGAATCATTTTTCAAAACTCTCGGCCCTTAAGAGTACACAGATGGTGATGGAGACAATTAATTAGCCAATAAAATTTAAGTAAAAGAAGACGTACGATCTGATTGAAGCAAGACGTCGATCGTGGCTTGTCCACATTTGACTTTGATGTTGGTGTCCACATCTTATCAAAACTGATGTCATACCGAAGGTGTGGCTCGTGGGGTTCACGCTTCACGTACACTTCACCCTTGTGGTGAAATCAATATATCTATGTGCATATCAGGTAAACAGGCCGGAGTTCTAATATATAATCTAACTATGTAATATATAATTCTTAATTTATAAAGTTAATTAAAGTAAATTATTTTTAAATTTTGGTGGTAATTAATGGTCCCTCTTAGACGTTAATGACTTCTCCCATGACACACATAATATCATTTATTTGGTGGCAATTAACAAAGCATTATATTGCAACATACGCACATATGTGACACTAGGTTCTTAATTGTGAAGATTTTGTTGGCAGTGACTTATTTTGTGTTTATGTGGAGCAGTCATACTTGCCATCGCAAACACCTAACGAGCTTAAGAGGTTGAGAGAGAGAGAGCTAGTAAATTTGCGAGGCTGCTTAGGAGTCCGGTTCACCGGTCCGACCGGTCCGGGTATGATAAATAGGACTGAAATATTGTACAACATTTAAAAACAGTTTAAAACGTTTGTAGAACATTTAAAACAGTCCAAAACCGTTTTAGTATGTAAAGTAATAATAACGGTTATAAAACCGTTTTCGAATGACTACTTTCCTTTGAAAATACACGTCTTAAGAACGGTTCCGCAACCGTTTTCAAAGGGTTATGAAAACGGTCTAAAACCGTTTTTGTAAGATTTTTTTTTTTGTAGTAGTGTAAATTTACACTTTGCCATTGGAAATGCTCTTATTTAGAGTTGCACAAATGTATAAAAGTTGAGCAGTTTATTCGTTTGATCATATGAAAACAAATAAACAATGGCATGAATGCAGATCCGTCGTCTGAGACAAGGAGTTCCAGCGTGTACGTGCCAAGGGATGAAGCATTTGCGGACGTAAAGGAGGCAACATTCTCCTTCAAGACAGTGTATTCAGTGTTGCATGCGCTGGTGCCATCTCTCGAGACAGCAATAGTAGACTCTGATCTTGGATTTCCATACTTTACGGAAAATCGACAAATTGTTCAATGAAGGGGTTAACTTGCCCCCATTTACCAAACAAGGGTTTTGGAAAACCCTCCTGCCTAGGCTAATGAAGGCTGTTGAAGATTTAGAAGAAGATGTTTTGGGCTTTGAGACCCCTGAATTGGTTAACAGTAAGAACCAAACTCTCTCTCTCCATCTCTCTCTCTCTATCTCTCTCTCTCATATGTGTTTTTGCAATTGCAGAGGACAAGTTTGCATGGTTCAGGGATGAAGAATTCTCACGTCAGACTCTTGCTGGTATCAATCCATATACCATACAGTTGGTCACGGTACGATAAACATACACTTCCAAGACATGCATGAGCATATATGGACTAATTAAGAAGAAAAACTATAAAAGGACGAAAAAAAAAAAAAAAAAAAAAAAGATAGGATTTTATGAAGTGCAGACATGGTATACTTGAAGGAATTACGGAAATAATATAATCATGAAAAATATAATTAGTCTACCAGCATACAAATGCATGTTTAATAAAATGACCAAACCAAACCGGCCTATGCTCACCCCTAATTGATAGAGTATTTTATGCCAATGAGTTTTTAGGTTGAGGGCCGGTCTCTCTTTCCCTCTTGTAAAGGGGAGGTTTCAGGTTCGAGTCTCCAACACAAAAAGAAAAGTATGCTGGGAAGGGGCTATCTGGCGTATAGTAGCAATTTCATCTAGATTCACATGTATAAGAGAAAGAGTAAATCGAGGACACAAATAAGATTGTTACTATACACTAAAATTTTGAATATTTTAATGCAGGAATGGCCATTGAAGAGTAAACTTGACCCTAAGATCTATGGCCCAGTGGAATCAGCAATTACAACAGAGATAATTGAGCGAGAGATTAAAGGCTTCATGACTGTTGATAACACTACAACAAAAAAGACTTTTTGCGGCACTTTTTTTACGGCATTTTAACATAAAACGCCGTCGAAAATCTAATATATGGCATATTTCGCAGCATTTTGGCTCAAAACGCCGTAGAAGATCACTTTTCGCAGCGTTTTTAAAACGTCGCAAGTGTTAATCTTTTAAGGCGTTTCTAAAATGCCGTTAAAATATATAACCACGGCGTTTCATAAAAAACACTGTGAAAAATGAAAAGTTTGCCCGCGCATACTTTCATTTTCCCTCGATTTCTTTGCATTTCCCACCCTCCTTTTTGGCAACAACCACCACTCTCTACACTCTCTCGAACTCAGCTCTCTCTTTGGTTGCCGGTCATCTCTCCCTTGCTACCGGTCAACTTCGCTCTCTACTCTCTCTGCTCTCTCTTTGGCAGCCAGTCATCTCCTCCTTTATGCTGCCGATCAAACCCTAATCTCTCATCCTTCATGCCGCCGACGAAACACTCACTACAAGAAAACTGGCCTTTACCGACGGCTCGAAACCATCGGTAAAACCTATAAAAACCGTCGGTAAACCATTTCCCGACGGCTCCCATCCGTCGCTACAAGGCGTGGGTATAGATAGCGTCGGTAAATGTATTGCCGATGGATATTATTACCGCCGTCGGTAAAAACACTTTTGTCGACACATAAACAACCGTCGGCAAAGGTAATGACAACCGTCGGGAATTATTTTTCCTTGACGGAGGTTGACGGACGTTAGGGGTATTCCCGACGATCAAATACCGCCGGTAAATATAATATTAATCGCTAGTAAAAACATTTTTGCCGTACTACCGTCGATAAAAATAATAGCAACCTTCGAAAATTGATTTGTTTTAACTAAAAGTTGACGGACATAAAGCCTATGTTGACGATCCAATGCCGCTGGTAAATATAGTACTCACCGTCGGGAAATCATTAAAATTGACGGACATAAAGCCTATGTTGACGATCAAAAGCCGCCGATAAATATAGTACTCACCGCCGGGAAATCATTAAAGTTGACGGACATAAAAGCTATGTTGACGATCCAATGCCGCCGGTAAATATAGTATTAATTGCCGGGAAATCATTAGTCGTCGGGAAAAAATTATTCTGTTTTCCGTCGGAGTTTTAACGCCGCCGGAAATACCCCTATTTTTTACGGCGGTCAATTGCCGCCGTAAATACTTTCTTCATATTGTAAAAATATAATTTGTTAAATTCTAGACTTTTACTGACGCAAAGTTTCACCGTCGGGAAAAGTTTATATAATACTTTTACCAACGACATTCTATAATGCCGGCAAATGTGTTATTTTTTTTATCCAATTTGTTGATACCTGTATATAACATGCATATAAAGTTTATTCAACAAATGACATCGATAATCTTGCATTAAATCCATATAAATTGAAGTATATTCCAAAAAATGACATCTGTAATATTGCATTGAATCCATCCAAACACAAAAAAGTAAACCTATGTCTACGAATATGAGACAAAAGAAGGTAGTGTTGTTGCAAGTTCAATTGTTTAAGACAACTGAAAATAAAATAAAAAACTCTTAAGTAGCGTCTGAGATAGGTGTCAAAGTGGGTGCTAGATAGATCCAAAAGAAGGGGGACAGATCCAGCGCTAGAGTCACTAGCCTGCAGAATAGAGCAAAACAAAAATATATTATTAACTAACCATGTAGATTTAGATAAATAGTTAAGATTACAATAAAAACATTATTAGAAATGACAGTTAAGTCACCAATTTATAAGATGTTAATAAATAAAAAGGTTTTGTTCTACTTTATAGTTGAGCACTTAAACAATCATAGCAAATACATATAGCTTCAAATTCAATCAAAAAGACTGAAGCACATAAAAAGGCCCAAAACAAATAAATGTCATGTCAGAAGTAAATAGAAAGAACAATACAATTCTTGCCTTTCGATGCAGTAAAATCCTATATATAAATAAAGAAATGCAAATTTCATTTCAATTATTCAAAGTAAGAAAATAATGACATCAATGGAATTCTAAATTAAAATGGTAGCATTTCATCCATATAAAACTATAAAAAGAAAAAAACTTGCTTTTCGAGACGAAAATTCGGCAGAGTTTGGTCTATTTTTTCAATATTCCCAAATCTTTACCTGTCAAATTAAGAGTATATAACACTTCTATAATTATATCCAAACAGTAATTCAATTATATGGCGCCTTCTGCGCCTCCCATATCATCTACAACCAACAATCACCAAGAGAATTCCTCTTCTAAGTTATATTTCTAACACACTTAAAACATACATGCAAGCCCACAGGTTACATTCCAGATGGATCTTTAGGCACAGTAGGCTCAATCAAAAGCATGCAATTTTAATATTATTTTCATAAAAGTTTAGGTATCTATAAAATGCTCCAGCATCCAAGTTTTGCATGCATATATAAAATGATTCAATTTTAAGTAAACTATAACACATGGCATTCTCTAACTAGTCTCTCTAACCAACTTGTTATATTTTTATTTAAAGATTAAATAAAAGAATTGTTTAGAAATTCACAAGCTAAGAATGAGGCAAGATACTTACACCATTAGGAGGAATACGAAAGTTAGGACACATTGTCTGAATGAAGGAGTATAAGAACCCAACTTGTCCATTCATATTATCCATTTGCTCTTTTTGTTGCTCCAGCTCCTTCTGCATTTGTTCATTTTCTTCTACCATTTTTTATATCCGTTCATTCTGTTAGGCCATTTGTGCTTCAAGACCTTGAAATTTCTTCTCATTTTGAGCATTATTGTCTTTAGAACGGCCATACATTTGGGAGTAAGTGACATTGCATCCCATGCCACGGACGCGTCCAGGTCTTTCTTTTGGCATAACCTCATAGTAAATCTCCTCCTCATTAAGTCTCTCATTGTCAGATAATTCCTCTTGTTGTGTCGAAATTGCTTTAAATTTTTCTTGTGAGTATATTAAAACACAATGTTAAGCAAGCAGAGAAATTAAAAATAAATAAATTTAATACTCTATTTTAGTCTAACAGACCATAACATTCTTGGATCGCTCATCAACTGCAGTCCCATCATTTTCATGCGTGTGGGTAAGCGCAAACATCTCAACTCGTGGAAAGCGTAAACTAAATGAATGACATGCATGAAGTTAACGTGACATAAAGTGGATTGAGGATTCTTAACAATATTGGTGATTATTAGATAAATTGGGGATTGGGGATTCTGTTTATTTTTGGGGATTATACATAAAATTGGGGATTCTGTACAAAAAATTCAGGGGGCACTGAATGACCCACATTAAATGTTGACGTGACATAAAATGGATTGGAAATTATTAACATTATTGGTGATTATTAGATAAATTGGGGATTGGAGATTCTTTTTATTTTTGGGGATTATACATAAAATTGGGGATCCTGTACAAAAATTCGGAGGACATTGAATGACTTGCATTAAATGTTGATGTGACATAAAGTGGATTGGAGATTCTTAACAATATTGGTGATTATTAGATAAATTGGGGATTGTGATTATACATAAAATTGTTGATTCTATACAAAATGGTCAAACTTCAATTTTAAGGGTAATTTCATTCAAAAAACAGTAATAGGTGTATATCCGTAATATGTTTGGATCCGGTTCGTAGGTGTAAAATTTTGGAAACTTAGGATTATTCATGGAAATTGCCCTTATTTTTTTTATAAAAAATAAAAAATGTAAAACCTTCAACTTTGAGTGATAGAGTCATCAATACAATTAAGATAAAATATCAAAATTTTATTTAAATAATTAGAAAATTTCCCTTTTTTTTTTTCCTAAAAATATAAATATAAAGTGTGAATCATATAATATTTAATTTCTCAAGTAAATGACCATTGGATTAGGTGAACTACTTATGAGTTTATGCCCTCCAAAAATTATAGTGATCCAATGGTCGATTTTTGAAAAATGCTACAATTAATGAGAAGTTGTGAATTTTTTTTTCTTTAAAATATTATCAGTTTTTTTTTTTTATTCAAATTTCCAACCATTGGATCATTATGATTTTTGGCGAACATGAAACTAATGAGTATTTCATCTAATCCAACGGTCGGTTTTTCAAAATAAATCGTTGGATCACTGTGGATTTATCTTTGTCGCCGGGCATGAGTTACCATTACCGACGGTGTTATGTTAGCTGTGGATAAAGCATTTAAATTGCCTACGGTTTTGTGTTTATCGCCGGGGATTAGTTACCATTACAGACGGTGTTATGTTAGCCGTCGATAAAGCACTTACATTACCGACGGTGTTATGGCAGCCGTCGATAAAACGCTTACATTACCGACGGTGTTTTGTTTGTTGCTGGGAACAAGTTACTATTACCATCGATGTTATGGTAGCCGTCGATAAAGCACCTACATTTCCCGACGGTGTTGTGTTTGTCGTCGGGAACGAGTTATCATTACCGACGGTGTTATGGTAGCTGTCGATAAAGCACTTCCATTGCTGACGGTGTTTTGTTTGTCGTCAGAAACGAGTTACCATTACCGACGGTGTTATGTTATCCGTCGATTAAGCACTTACATTACCGACGGTGTTATGTTAGGCGTCGATAAAGAAATTTAATTAGTGGCGGCACAGATTAACCGTCCGGAATTGTTTCTAATTGCCAACGAAGTTTTTTTGGGGCGCCGGTAAAAACTTATAATTATTGACTGCTATTTTTGTAGCCGCCGGAAAAAATTCCATGGCGCGGCGGGAAGACTTCCTCCAAAATTTTTTGGCGGGAATAGCCAATACCGACGGCATTTATGAGCAGCCGTCGGCAAATATATGGATTTACCGGCGGCATAGAAAGAGCCATTGGTAATACATGCCTTCACCGACGGCATAGAAAGTGTCGTCGGTAATACATGGTATTACTGACGATTTTTTGGCAACCGCCGGGAAATTCCGTCGGTATAGGCCATTTTTGTTGTAGTGACTGCTGCAGATGACTGGAACAGCGATCAACTAGATTTGAACCGTGATCTTCTCACAATCTGGCGGTTGAAGCTCTTCTCCCTCACAATCTGGCGATTCGTGAACCAGATCTGAACCATGATCTCACAGTTGGTTGCTTGGATTAGCTTCGATTTGGTAAGTTGCTTTGCTTAGCTTCGATTTAAACCAGATCTGAAGATCTGAACCGTGATCTCACTGTTAATATACGATTTGATAATGTTGATATACGATCTGAATAGTGATCTACTTTGGCTTGATTTCTCTTTGCTGATTTAGTTTAATTTTTTTTCTATATTTTTTTAGTTTATTTTTTTAAGATTTGCTGATTTGGTAGCAGAAATACCATAAAAATTTGCTGATTTTGCACCAGAAATACCCTGAAAAGTTGATTAAAAGCAGGTGAGGAAGATTGTTTTGAAGGCAATAGGACAAGCAATCAGTAAGACAGTAACCATTGCAGAGATTATAAAAGTCGGTCTTTGCTGCTTTTATTAGTTCTTCTTTATTTGTTATTTTCAAATATTTAATATTTACAAACTTGAAATTTCTATGACAGTCATTTTTAAATATACAAAAACAGAAGAGAATACCTGGGTTGTCTCAAGAAATCTCAATTAGGGCCTAATTATTTGCTAACTTTGAAGGCTGTAGATCCAAACAACTCTATTTTTTGTTCCAAGCAGGGAGGGGCATTTTTATCCTTTTCATTTTTTCAATAATTTGAAATTTAAAAACCTGCGTCCATTTCATCGTTCTCAAAATTTTAACATTTTTGACTGCTTTTGATATCTAGATTCATATGGACAGGGGCGAGGTCGTGGCAGAGGGAGAGGACGGGGTTTGAGCAGGGGTGGGTATGGGACAAATCATGGTATTTGTTCTGTGTTTTCCTTTTTTTATATTTCATGATAAAATTCAAAGGTTTTATTTTTGTTTACTTTCATACGGTGAATTCTTCACGACTCACTAATTATTCTGCTAATAGAGAATGGTGGCTATTGGAATTGGGGTCGAGGAGGTGGGCGAGGCAGAGGCTGGGTTATCGGGGCAAGTACATTTTATATTTATGATGACAATATTTCTAGCTTTTAAAAGCGATATCATGATGTACCTATTTCACTGGACAAGCTTGAATCCACACTACTATTGCAACTTGAGCAGGTTGGGCCATGGCGGTGGTCATATTTGAGCAATGTCGAGCACTATATGCTTTTAATTTCTATGTGGCCATTTACCTTTGTCATTATTATGAATTGTTTCTTGATCTTTATATCAAAAAAAAAATTTAGTTGTAATTTCTCTTCAATGTTTTTGTTGATGATATTTTAACCAATATAGAAAGGTGCTTCTTTTTAATGGCGGAATATTTTCCATGTTTGTTCTATTTTAGAAAATAGCAGAGATGGCTCATGCAAATGGTGCTCTTGTGTTGGTACAACATTATGTCCCCAGTATTGTCTCAACCGTTGGAACTTGCAAATGGTGCTCTTTTGTTATTCATTGAGAAGGGTCTTTGGAATAAGAACGGTTTGCATCACTACCACAAAAAAAGGATTAGAAGACAGCTAAAAACTGTCTTCATAGACATACGAGGATAGTTAGGAAACTGTCTTCCCTAGCCGTGTCTTCTAAAGTCCGGACCCTTTCGAAGACAGTTTTTAGCTGTCCTCGTATCTGAACCTTCGAAGACAGTTTTTAGCTGTCTTCATATATGTCTCTTTTGAAGACAGTTTTTAGCCGTCTTCATATCTGTCTCTTTTGAAGACAGTTTTTAGCTGTCTTCATATCTGTGTATTTTAAAGACAGTTAAAAACTGTCTTCGTATTGTGATATTTTAAAGACGACTAAAAACTGTCTTCATATATGTGTTTCAAAGACAACTAAAAACTGTCCTTAAAAGGCCTTTTTTTTTCCCCTTTTTAATTGATATGTTACCCTGTTAATTTAGGCAACCTGTAAGTGTTCCCTGTAAACCTGTACACGTTTCTAATTGGTAATATGTATCAAAACTCCTGTATGCATATAAATTAAGTACGTACATAAAAGAAGCGCTAGCAAACATAATAAAAATATTTTCATTCACTTAATTAAGACCAAACATGTACCCGATATATAACCAAAATCATATAAAAGCTATTGTGTTAAATTTAATTTGGAAACACTCCTTCCAAATAACATGCATATAAATAGCAAACAAGCGATTTCAATTACAGACTTCATCCATTCAATTGAAGTGACAATGGATATACATGAAGCAAGCTATCTAGATTTCATACCCCTTCCAAAAGTCTTTGCGCAACCAACTTTGCGTTTCGATGCAACTTAGAACTTATATATAAATAAAGAAATGCAAATTTCAGTTCAATTATTCAAAGTAAGAAAACAATGACATTAATGGAATTCTAAATTAAAATAGTAGCATTTCATCCTTAGGAAAGTATGAAAAGAAATAAACTTGTTTTTCGAGACGAAAATCCGACAGAGTTTCGTCTATTTTTGCAATATTCCCAAATTTTTACCTGTCAAATTAAGAGTATACAACACTTTTATAATTATATCCAAACAATATTTCAATCACATGGCGCCTCCCGCGCCTCCCATATCATCAGCAAAGAACAATTACCAAGAGAAGTACACTTCTAAATTAAATTTCTAACATACTTAAAACTTACATGCAAGCCCACAGGTGCTTTTACATTCCAGCTAGATCTTTAGGCACATCAGGCTCAAAAACAAGAAATATCCCTTGTGCAAGTAAACAAAAAATAGTCTTAGAAAACATTAGATGCCTATTACGGCAAAAAGCTTAAACAAGAAGAATGTGACAACAATAAACTACATATGCAAAAGAAATTATAGCTAGCAACTTAACTAAGCGAACTTAAAGAAAGAGAATTGATTTATGGAAAGTTGACTCTGTGTGTGTGTGGACGCGTGTGTGTCAGATAATGTAACCCTGCATTTGAGTACAATATTCCTAGTTTAAGACCCTTGCTATGAACATAGTATGCTAGAGCTTTAATACCATAAGGAAATGAAAAGGCAATCGGGATTTCTGGAGTATGCAAAGTGTTCCACTATAAACTAAAGTTCAAACTGTGAAGTTAACTC
>JAESVK010067724.1:0-21360 GCA_017140935.1 Hamamelis virginiana
AAGGGTGTAAAGTGTCATAAATCAATCCTACATATAGGCAGGGTCAATGTGCAACAATTGAAAGCACATGGGTGCAAAGTATTTTTGATCAACAGTACAAGAGGGTCAAATTTTAATTTCCCTTAAAAAAATAAAATAAATTTTTTTCGATTAATTTTTTCAGAAACTGACTGTTGACTGTTGAATTACTGTGATTTCTGACAAGAGGAGTGCATATGGAATAGTAGGAGTGTTATCCAAAATCAATAATAATTTGAATTTTTGTTGTCTTGATCATTGTGCAAGTGTTTTGTTTTTTAAAGACAATTTTGGTATTATGAATAATATGGAATGAAGAACTTTCAAAGAGGAATTATTTTTCGTCATTGCAGCCATACAACTTAAAATAGTATTATTATTATTATTATTATTATTATTATTATGTTTTTCTAGAGTTTTATTTTAAATTGATCTTTTAAAAAAAATATATGGGAGAGTGACTTTCTCCAAAAAATATTTGGGAGAATGACCCTCTAACTCGGTCAAAGTGGCCACGTGGGTAAAAACCGCTGTTAGAAACAACGGTTATAAGTTACTAGAAAGAACCGCAGTTTGAAACAGCATTTTTACATAAACTGCAGAATTGACAAACAACAATGGCATACATACTTGTTGACTTGCATTGAGGATTTGAATTCAGGAAATAATTCACACTACATTCATAGGCTTACAACACATTTAAGGGGGGCGGGGAGGGGGAGGGGGAGCACACAGAAGATCAATATGCCTTGGTGATGATAGATTTTGTAGTGGTTTCTTCAAACAATATGAAATGTCAAGAGACAAAAAACTGGAGACAGCTTTCAAGGAAATTGACTGGTTACACCCTGTATAGCCAATAAACTAAAAAGAACAAGATGAAAAAGAAATGAGAGAGAGAGATTTTGCTCATGTTTTCTTTCATCTAACATTAATGAACATCACAATATGCATAACTCATTTTGTTGTGACACCAAATTGTGTTTATTTTATAGTCTTTTCTTTCCTTTTTAATTATCTTTTACTTATATAAATGTTAGGATTAGGGGTTTTTATGTTTTCCTCTGTTTTTGTCTTCTGCAGGTTAAGCGACCTCTTTTTCTCGTCTTTTTTGAGTCGTTTGATGCCAAATGAAGCCATGAGATCCGCTCTTGCGACTTAAAGTTCTCAAATCAACCTTTATTGGTGGAAGGATCGTTTGTATGCATGCATTTTCTGTATTTGGGAGCTAAAAAGAAAGATTTTTCAAGTTGGATAGTCTATTACCGGTAATGGAAATTGATTACCGGTAATAGATTGCAGATTTCATCAATTCAGGATGCAATGCAGATTATTACCAGTAATGAATTTTCATTACCGGTAATAGATTTCGCGAATCCAATTTCTGCCGTGTTTTTGCAGTTCAAGTTAGGGGCTTTTTGGGGTTTTTGTCTCTCATGTCTTGTAACCCTAAAGGAGGGTATTTAAGCCTAAGTTTGAAGCTGAATATGAGTTCTCAAAGTTGTTCTTAGATTAGTTCTTAGATAGTCTCTTAGTTTAACCCAGGTTTTTATATGTTTTTTATGTTTTCTTTGTAGTTTAGCTTAGTTTCCAGTTAATTTCTTGTTGTTCATCCTTTGTAAGCTTAGTTTAGGTTATTTGTACTCTTTTAATCTCAAGTTGTAAGCCACATTTACGTTTATTAATCTAGTGATAGCATTTATTACTCTTGTTTTGTGCATTTACTTGCATTTCATGGCTAGCTAAACATTAAAGGTGGATTCTATGATGGATTCCCTCTCCAAACCCTAGGTAAGTGTATTTCTCTCATTTCAAAAGCTTCAATGTAAAATGGAATGGGGTTTTCCTACTCTCTCATCTTATGAACCCTTGTAGATTCATATTCACAATCAAAATACAACCAGTAAGTTGTTGTATTTAGGTTTGTGAGCACATATGCATTCTACTTGTTTGTGAAAATGCCAATGAGAGTGAAGAACCACATTCCATCATTTGTCTCTCCATTTATGAACTTATATTGCAAAATCCCCCACTCAAGACCATAGCTCAAATGGATTCTTGAGTGTGTGTTGTAAGAGAATGCATTCACCATAGGTTTGGAAGGAATGAAACCATAGGATTCATCTTCTTTACTTTACAAGGTTTTTCATACTAAACTTGCCATTAAATTGGCACAAATCACTTTCAACAACCAACCCATATTTTACACTTTTGTTTATATTCATTGAATAGCATGACCTAAAAATCACTAGAACCTATTCCACTCCCTGTGGATATGACCTAGGAACTCCCTAGTTTATTGCTTGACGACCATTAGACTCCTACGCTTGGGAATCTCTTGCGCACTTCACTTTTCACGTTCAAGCATCATTCAATAGAATCAAGCCAATTTTATTTCTAAAAAAAAAAATAAAAAATAGAGCTGTCATGCAAATTTTGATATATTATCAGTATAAAGTTTTGAGTGTTTCACGAAACTTATGAAATTCCAGGATGTCGTTCAGTTTCAAATAGAAGCCTTGCATTCCAGGAGTTTGGCCATCTTACAGAACACCGAAAAGCTGAAAGGCGACAAAAGCTGAAAAAGAGGATCGCCATTGGCGCCGTTTCAACTGTTGTCCTCCTTGCTCTAATTGCTGCTGGAGCTTTTGCTTTTGTCCATAGATCCTCCAATTAATCCAAACATCTAGTTGAACAACATACAAAATCAGTTTCTTCACAATCTGATTTTAAAGTTGAGAGTGTTTGAATATGATTTTAAAGCTGACAACGTCAGCCATTAATGATAACACACACACACACACACACACACACTCTCTCTCTCTCCATTTCAGCGCGTGGATCTCACGCATCATACAGCTCCACAGCCATCACGACAAGCTTAGACATCATCACAGCAGTTCCACGCCTCTTATTTTGCCGTTGCTATTGCCCAGTCTGGCTACTTCCATATCATTTTCAGCCGATCGACTAGTTCCCAAACGGCGATGCTGGTGGACCTCAAATCAAGCTGCTGCTATCGAAATCTCACCTTCCATCGATCTTCTTTACAGCTCCCAAATCTCCAAAATCGATAGATCCAACGCTGCCACCGATGCTTGACGGGCCCTTCAAGCCGGTACAGTCCCTCTTGATAAGTGCTTCCATGGGAGTGAGATCTATGAGGTTTTTTTTTTTTTTTTTTTTTTTTAAATCAGTGCCGACATCTGTAATATGTGTAAAACCACTGTTTGAAACGGTGGTTCTTTGTGGGATCAATTCAGAGTGTCATTCTCCCAAATATTTTTCGGAGAAGGTTACTCTTATATATATATATATATATATTTTATAGGTCAATTTAAAATAAAAAAAAACTCATTTTCCTGAGGGGGCAACTCTCCCACCTCGAAGTTGGCAAATTACTTGGAAGAGTTACGTGGCTCCATCAAAGCGTGCTCCAGTAGTCTAGTGTAGGGCCCAGACATGTGCAGGCCCTTTTTGATGGTATGTTTTTAGGAAACTTTCCTACTTTCAACTTAATAATTACATTTATTCTGACAAAAAAAATAAATAAATCTAAGTTTATTGTAAATATGGTGGATGACCACCCATCTTCGACTACTGGATGACTACCCATTTTCTACTATGTAACCCCCTCTAGCTTTAAGGTTTATAACCCCCTTTAGCTTTAAGGCTTATAACCTACACCCTTTTGTCTCTCCTTATTAAATCTTGTAAGCCTATAAAAGGAGGACTTAGGCCTCTTGAATAAGACACATGCAAGACATCATTTTCTCTCCTATCTCTTCTATTCTTACTTTTACAATACGTTATCAGCACGATCGCGATGAGGGGGTGTGTTGTGATCCTGAAGATCTCACATCGCTCCCACACAATCCACTGAGTGGGTTTAAATGGGGGGTTGTCCTTTCACCTAGTATGACGCGTTTTAAATCCGTGAGGCCCAGTAGTGCTAAAGCGGACAATATCATGCTAGGCCCATTTACAATAAAGTTCTTGAATTCATCATTTGCAGTATATAGATACATGATTTCAGCCGTACAAAATATGTATGCATACATCACATGATATGCGTACATACCACCTACTATTGAAATCGTATACATTTACCATATGTAATATAAATGATTTTTTTTTTCTCCATATGAAGATGAATCTTCCAACTTGTACTCTGTTGATCAAGACCACTACGATTAACTAGGGAAATAGTCCAGGGCAGATGATCATTCCTCCGTAAGCTCATTGTTGCACTTTTCTAAGTTTTCTTTAGGCGGGAGTTTCCACTTTCTACACTGTTTGCAAAGTAACGAAATCTGTTATGCTGTGCTTCGGTCATAACGGCAGGATGATGTCACATGACATAACACTTACTCTAGCAACGATTATGACTGAAAGGGACACCATGAATATGTCTTTGACTCTTGAACCACCATGTACCAAAAGTCCACAACACGAGTCATTAAGACGAAATGGACCCGAACCTGTGTACTACTTTTCACACAGATGACATCTATTATACATGTATAGATAGTGATGGTGTCAGAAGGTGTATCTTATATAATTTTACTTGGATAAAGTAATTTGTGTAAATTTTATTGCAAGATAATTAAAGTTAAAAATTTTTTTTTAGATTGGATAAATTATTTATGAATTTTATATTCGTTAAAAATAATAGTATTTTAATGGTGGCATAATTTCTTAAAAAATTGGTGATAATTCAAAAGAAAAAAAAAATATTTTAAAGAATAAAAAAATTATAATTTTAACCGTAATATTTTTCAAAAATTTACTGTTGTATCACTCTAATTTTTAATGGAAATATAAAATTAATAAGCAGTTAATTTATTTCAACTATTTGTTTTTAAAACTTTATTTTATAATGAGTTCTACACATGTCATGTTAGACAAAGCTGTGTAAGGTGTATGATAAGATGACGTAATTGGCTGAGACTTGTTCAAATTTTATGGCACAAACAAAGAAGCCCTAATTCTTTTGTGTTGCACATTGAATTGAATATATTCATCATAAGCACCAGGTTTGCTGGAAAGATAGACTTTGAATTTAACAACCCCATCCAGCCGTGGTTTTTGCTGAACAATGGTTGTTGAAAAAATAAATTCATTTTAATTAATTTCTAGCATTCTTGGCCGATATTCGAGATGGATGATACGAACACATATTTTCACTGAACCTCTAGTCTTAGGCAATGGCTGCGGCCTCTGAATGGTCTTAATTGTTTCTAAGCCGGCCTGTGAAGCACATAATTGTTCAAGTGCTCCAATTAGAGCCGTTTGGAAATGGGAGAATCAGAGTTATCCTTTATTAACTTTCCTTCTCTGGATTCTGGAATATTGCTTGGAAAAGTAGAAATAATTAAGGGTCTTTTAATTAATATTAATAATAAGCTTATTGAATCAAGATAACTTTTCCACGTTAATCAATGGTAGATATAGTAGCTGATATTACAAAAATGTAATGATAGATCTTGACATGTACGTACTGACACTTATTCTACATTAATGCATCTATTTTTTTTTTTTTTTTTTTAAGCTGGGAGGAAGAGAATATTGTGGTTAGGATGTCATCGTCTAATTATTGCTATATACGTACAGCTTGTACAATTTTTTTGAAAATTATAGAATTGTTAAACAATTGATGAATGCCCTTGAAGCTAAGTGCGTACAATTCAAAATTACGTGGTAGAGCATGACGCTTCCCGTAAACTCATAATTAGCCCTAGCTTGTGGTGCATCAGATCGATAAGATGTAGGTCTTATACTTCGAAATAATTTGTCTTCATCTCCTAGTTTGGTGGTTCCATCTATCCACTGCCAATTAGGTTAGAGAGTAATCATGGATGCACTTCCACCACTCCTCAAACATTGATACTATGTTTGGTTGAGGGGAGAGTAGGGGAAGAAAAGTTAGTGCACTTTTGTATTTTTTCTCATCCTCTCGTTTTTGGGTAGATGAATAAAAGGAAGGGAAGAGAAGGAAAGAAGGAAAGAAGGAAAAAGCTAGTGGTGAAAAGTCAATAATTTTTTTTTTTTTTTTTTTTTTTTTTTTTTATTTTTATAAAAAAAAATTTTTTTTTTTTTTTTTTTTTTTTTTTATATCAAACAAATACGGGTAAAATAGTAAACCAATGATTTTTATTATTTCTCATCTTCCTACTACCAAACAATCAAACACCTAGGAAGGAAGGAAGGAAAGTGGATCTCCATTTTCAAAGGATAGAAATATCGCTTCTACTTTTATTCATTTTACGTACTTTTCCGTTCTCCTTCCCTTCTATTTTTCTTCCTTTTACTTTTTCGCTCTTCTTATCAAATGGAGCAAAGCTACATAGAGAACAGATTATTGGAAGCGACCGGTTACATATCTTGGTGGTGCAAAATCTCCCAAACCCCACATAAAAGATACATGATAATTTGGTTGTTCGGTTGTTATTGTTGTGGTTGAAAAGAACAAACGTTTGGCAAAATTTTAAGCAAGATATCCCAGAAATTTAATATTAATAAGTTGAGCAAAAGACTAAAACACTTGCATGTCTTGATTATTGGCATCTGTTTCCTAAATAATATTGGTCTATTGGATAGATAACTTCCATAAAAATTTCGGCATTTATAGTATTTTAACCAGTTTGTAGCAGGGGTGCAACTCAGATCGGATCGGACCAGATTAGGGTAAATGAGGACCAATCCAAACTAATTTGAATTAGGCTTTCAAGGAGCAGGGCCAATTCGGACTGGTTGTGGACCAATCCTAATTCAATTTGGATTGGACCACGGTTCTTCATTAAAAGAAAAGTGAACTAAATTTTTTTTCCCGTTATAACAAGTAACAATGTAAAATTCATACTTCCACATAATTAAACAATTGAACAAAATAACAAATAAGTATGAAGTATTACGTAAAGTAATAATAAATAAAATAAAATAAAAATTAGTCCAATAATCCAAAATAAACCTCCGAAAGGAAAACAAAATTTGATACAAGAAAACAACAAAACCATAATAATTACTATATATTTATATATAAAATATTCGAAATACTAATAAGAAATTAGAAAAATGTTACACCACCAGACACTTTAATCTGAAATTAAAAATCACCATGATGTGTCCTGCTTTGAGTGGTGAGGTCCCTCCTCTCAAACAAATTCCATCTTTTTCACACACCACTCAAAGCAGGACACGTGAGGGTGAATTTTAATTTGGGATTAAAGTCTCTGGTGCTATAGTATTTGTGTAAAAATTAAGTACTCTACTTGTGTAAGTCATACATATCAAAAATCAAATTAATCCAATGGTCAGATTTTAAAATAACAGACTGCTAAAAATTCTAATATTTCTTAAAACACAATAAGATAATAATTTTTGACAGTGATATTTTTCAAAAACCGACCATTGAATTATTGTGATTTTTGGTAATATTTTAGGAAAGTTCAATTAAATTCAAATTAACCAACTAGTAACATATATAATTGTTATCCATTTTATTAATTCAACAGTCATCCATGCATCCATAATTCCCCTTGTTTGAATAAAACGAAAAGGATGATTTTGTTGTCTACCGAGTTCGCACAGTGAACCTACCATTATAAAACAACGTACCATTAATTTGGATTGGTAAGAATTTTGATTTTTCTAGTTGATAACATAGTCTGCAATGGAGGGCAAAAGACTGTTTTTTGATTGACGGATTATTGGGCTTGATCAAATCGCTGATTGGTCAATGTATCCTCTACACATGACATTTCATGGTAGCATTTAAATGTATTCCGATTCCAAACTAGCTTTTTTTTGGTCTTTGAAAGCTTCTCGTTTGGATTTCTCCCTGTGAGTCTAAATTGAGAGCCTGCCAGGTCAAATGTCATGCCATCCAGGATGGACTTTAAAGTATTACATAATTCCAACATTCAAACAATCCCAAGGCCACTTGCTTTTTTCTTTTTTCTTTTTTCTTTATTTCTTTTTCTACCTTTCATATCTATCATTAACCTTTTAAGCCTTCACTTATCTGCTCCCTTAATGATATGTAATTTCCACATCATAGGAGAGATATTGGGTCGAGTATTTGGAAATTTGTCCATTCCTCTTTGTGGAAAAGGTAAACTACATGCCAGAAAGAAAGAAGGATAAAAAAAAAAATAAAAAAAATAAAAAAAATACTTTTGAACTTTTTATTTATTTATTTATTTTTTGCCAAAGCATCCAGATATCTGAATTGTCAAAATTTGACTAATTCCCGCTCTCCATGTGGAGCCTCCATCGCATGAGTTCGTATAACGTCTATTATTTCTGTCCAGTGGCTGGTCAAAAAAATTTGGCTCGTTTCATCCCTTTGTCACCATACCAACTCGATCTCTTTAATTTTTGTAAGTTTTTTTTTTTTTTTTTTTTTTTGAAACAATAAAATTATCCTTTACTTTTAATTCATTAATATTTAAGTAATGAAGTAGTTCAGCAAGTGAAAGACTTTTTCCAAATATCTTTTGGCTCTTTTCATCAATTTATTTGACTTGACCAAAGTAACCACCGCTTACACTCATCTTAAACAATATAAGATTATAAGAAGGTTCTGCTTTGAGCCTTGAGTAAAGCTTAAAGAAACTTTAAAGAGACATATCAGAGAGAGGAAGAGAGAGATATGGAGGTGGAGAAGAGTAGTTTGGGCAACAATAAGGATGATGAAGTTATGCTTCCAGGGTTTCGATTTCATCCGACGGATGAAGAACTTGTCGGGTTTTATCTGAGGAGAAAGGTGGAGAAGAAAGCTACCCGTGGTATTGATCAACTAATCAAACAGATAGATATTTACAAATATGATCCCTGGGATCTTCCAAGTAAGCTTATTTCCTTTCTGCTTTCTTGTTTCTCCATCTTTAGTTCTTCATGTTTCTGTGGAATCACCAGCTTGATTTTGTTTCAAAAATTCAATCTCCATAACATATATATGAAAACAAGTTTTGTTTAGAACGTACCATAATTTTCATCTCTTGTTAATTTATAAAACCATGCTCAAAAGGCGATTATTTTATGATTAATTGAGTTATGATTTTGAAGCTTTCATGATCTGCTCTATCATATATGAGAGGCAATTAAGAAAATATAGTGGGTTGCATGCCACTGATATGAGGAAGTGGAGATGAAGGCAGTAGACTTGTAAGCTGTTTGGTAATCAACTGAACCATTTATGGTTGATTAATTTATTGCTGGGCTGTATTAGAAATAAATTGACAAGTTATAGCGTTTTGCAAGTCTATATGCAGTTGAGGCTCTAGTTGGAATTAAAATGGTCGGTCTGTGCAACTCAAGCACGTGCATATATGGACCTGCATGTGAGAGAGAGAGAGAGAGAGAGAGAGAGAGAGAGTGAGAGAGAGAGAACAAAGATTGATGATAAACCACTGCTTTCGTTTCACTTAATTGTTTAATAATTAACACTGACACTGACATCATTTTATCTTAAGAAGCACAATCCACTTTATTACATTGCCCATTAAGATTAAAAATAAAGCTTACTGTACAAAATTGTTAATTTCGGTAGCTATTGCATGCCATCATCAGGAAACTTACCTTAATTAGAGTAGTTCTTAATTAGTGAGAATCTCAGTTGTCTTGCTTCCGATAAAAATTGTAAATATTATGATTCTCATTATTATTCTTTTTTGGTGCATGACAATATATATATTAATGATGAAGTCAGTACTGCTGGGGACAAGGAGTGGTACTTCTTTTGCATAAGAGGGAGAAAGTATAGGAACAGCATAAGGCCGAATAGAGTGACAGGGTCTGGATTTTGGAAAGCCACTGGCATCGACAAGTCTGTTTATTCTGTTGGAGAACCCCACGATTGCATTGGTCTCAAGAAATCTTTAGTCTACTACCGTGGGAGTGCTGGCAAAGGCACCAAAACTGATTGGATGATGCATGAGTTTCGCCTTCCCCCCAGCACCAAAAATACCAACACAACCAATCTTAAGAACGTTGCTCAAGAAGCTGTAAGTTTCTTCTTCTTATTACTCCTCTTGAATTCCTTTTCTCAATTACTTTGCCTTCATTTCTGCATCTCTTTTTGTTTTCATACCAAGGTTATCAAAGAAATAAAAAAAGTTTATACCCTTGTGATTTTGAGACACTCCTGTTACAAAACACTAGTTTTAATTTCCAAAAATATCTTCTTAATTTTTCTGATCATTTTAATCCTTAAAATATTGAAAATAATGATTTCAAAGAGGACAAAAAAATCAGTCTTGCGATTGAATAATCTAGCATATCATATTCCATTTAAGCCATACGCCCACCAAACAATGTTTAAAAATAGAAAAATTATCCAAAAGCTCTTGATTTTAGAACTTTATACTATCAGGTCCAATTTTATACCGTACGAGGTTCTTGTAATTTCCTAATTTTTTAATATATTTATTGCTGAAAAGACGCTTAGATCTTATGGTATACAACGCTTATATTAGAGACTATGGGTATGTAACCCTTAAACAAAAGAGGTTGCACCACTGTACATACGTACGCCTTCATATGTTAAGTTGAACCTGCTGTGAGCAATCCATTTTTAACCAAACATTGCTCCAAATCACCCCATCTAAGGTTAAAGGATCGATTTATGAAATTATGCCACTAAATTTACACTTGTGGTGGTGATATAAGACTTTTATTAGAAGGTACACTTTATGAAAAGTTGTGGAAGGTGACCTGCATAGGAACATAAAAGATTTTGGAAACCCGATTGTTAGACTAGATACACTTCTATGAATTTCATGTCCGCCAAAAATTACAGTGATCCAATGGTCGGTTTATGGAAAATACCACTATAAAAATTTTGTTCTTTAAAATATCACAAATTTTTGTTGATTATATATGTATGAAAGAGGTTGGTTCTTCAAAATCTATTTCGCAAATGGCCTTACGAAGGTCACCTTATGCAAGGTGCACCTTATAATAGACTCACTGTGTGGTATGTATATATATATATATATATATATATATATATAGTCCCGATCTTGTAAGAACGTCCTTACCTATATTATCATTAGCCCACTTTCACTATGATTAATATTTTGAAAAACTGACAGTTCGATTAGAAAATCTACTTATGCCTGTCATGTGTATAAAAAAAATCATAATGATCTAACGGTCGATGTTTAAAATACATAGTGTTTAACAATTGTGACAGCATCGAACGATAGATATTTTTAGAATGTTTCATATATTGTATTTTGAAAACCGATTGTTGCATTACTCTAATGTCTGGCACACATGACATACATAAGACTTAATTATGAGTACCTACAAATATAAACTTATGTGATGACTTGGCCGGGTTTTAAATCATTGCGGTGTAGTTATTCTAAAAAACCAACCTAGATATTTTTCTTATATATATCATGCGTGCCGAAAATATTGTGTTGAATAGATGGATTTAATGGCATGGGATGGTCAATATTTTCAGTAGTATAATTACATTAATAATTAGTTTTTTTTTTTTAATCTTCCATGATGTAATCATATTTTTTGTTGATTAATTATTTTTATTTTTATATATAAAAATAGTGTTTGTATCTTTAGCTTGGTGAAATGTCTTTGTGATGAGTAGTCAAAACCATTGAATTGATCATGAACCGACCTCTTTGAATATTTGTTTAATCCATCTTTTTTCATAAACACTTCTTTTGTTTGCCCAAGAAAGAAATCTTTTCAACAACTTGACTAAATGCTAATTGAAGATTTCCCTTGAATATTATGCAGGAAGTATGGACACTCTGCCGAATTTTCAAGCGTAACACTTCTAATAGGAAGTACATACCAGTGTGTAAAGAAACGTCCATCAAACAAAACCCAACAACTGATTCAAGTTCTAAAACATGCAGTTCGGAATCAGACAACAATATTAATGACCAGTACCTGAGCTTTGGGGACTCAATCATTGAACAAAATGAGAGAAATTGTTTTATAGACAGAAGAAACCAGTTTCTTGTGGGACGACAAACGAACTCAATAGTTCAAGTTCCATTGGCAGCATCTTATTCAAGTTTTTGGAATGCGAATGGGGATGAGCATTTCTTCAGAGATGGAAACTGGGACGATCTAAGATCAGTTGTAGAGTTAGCCATGGATCCTTCCCATCTTTATGGAAACAGGGACGAGCTAAGATCGGTAGTAAGATCAGCACCTTACTCAAATTTGAAGCTCCAATAGAAGACAAATCCTCTAGACTTTTGTGTGTGTGTGTGTGTACACACACATATATATATATATCGAGTCGTTCACTTACGTACGGAGACAATACAAATTATAATACCTGCACTTCTGATCCAAAACGAATATCCCAACTTTGGATTATGGACCATGACTTGAAGTTATGAATTGGATCGTCCTCAGAACAGGTTCCAATGAGTCGGCCTTGGCCGGCATCCAAATTGGTCATAAAAGTGCTACCTAATAATGTTGTAATTTTTTGTGCCATCCAAATATTTTGCCATGGATAATACTTGCCTCATTGGTGAGAGGAGGTACGTTTCTCTTTATTTATTTTTTTGGATAATTACGTTTCTCTTTATTTTTACTCGTAACTCTTGTGTATCTAAATATATAATATATAAGAATTGATCACATGCATGCATTAGCATATTTGGACAATGCTTACCTCCTTTAGACGTACTGAGTAGGAGCATCTCCTCAGTGGTGAGCGTTTTGAGCGACATCTGTCTAGTACATGCTCCTCACGTGCCAGTTTTTTACACTTTTGTTACAATGATTCAAGTCGGTCCTACTCACCGAGCCGGGGCGGAGCCAAGAATTTGCTTCGGATGGGGCGCTATTTTGATTAACAATTGTGTGGGGTTCAGGGCACTGCCCCGGAGGCAATTTATATATATATATACTTATGAAATTAGCATTGATCATACATGTTGTAGATTTGATATTATATATTGTTCTCCTCTTTGCAGGGCCGACCCTAATTAAAGCAAGCTCCTAAAACAGGGTCTACTATATGTATGGACACAAAATAATTGCACATAAATATTAAGTACACTTTTTTCATTTACTAATACTTATACAAAATTTGGTGGCATGTTTCATTACCCAAATATATACTATAAGAAAATGCAACAACAATAATAAAGTTTTTTTTTTTTTTTTTTCATCTTCTTGCTTTTGGATTATTTAGTAATTGGGAAAATGTGGATAAGAAAATAAATTAGAATTTTAGATCTTTAATTTTTAATTCTTGTATGATTTCTTGAGTTTTAAATGTTTGAAATTAAGCTAAAAGATGTGGAAAATTTAGGCTGTTTGTGTTAACTATTTCTAATATTGATCACTTTTGGAAAATTATTTTTACATGCTAGAAGTGATTGTTAACTTTTTCTAATATTGATCACTTTTTCTAACTTTAAAGTTATGTTCAAACTATATCTTCACCTATTAAAATTTACATGCTAGAAGTGATTGTGACAAAAGTCAGATCTCCTAACTTTTTGTCACAATCACTTCTAGCGTGAAAATTTCGTCAACCATTCTATTACCTCTCAAATTGTCACAATCAGGTCCCGTTTGCATAAGTTTTTCTTAAAATCACTTTTGGAACCTAAAATTCCACTTGATTTAAGGGGATGAGATGATAATCACTTCTAGACAGCTTGAGTAGTGATATGATGGTTGGAAAATTTTAATACCAAAAGTTATTGTAACAAATTAAAGTTAAGCATCTCAACAATGCTACAATCAGTTTTACTATAAAAATTTTAAATGTGAAGACATAGTTTGAACATAATTATAAAGAGATATATGAAGAGATAATTCTTCAAAAGTGATTTTAGAAAAAAAACTAACATAAATGGACCCTTAGATCAAGTGGAATTTTGAGCTTTAAAAGTCATTTTAAAAGCTAATATGATCGAACAAGTCCTTAATTGACTTTTGAATTGTTTGGTTGCCAATGTTAGATGTATGCCATAAAACCAATTGTTAGGTTGTATTTAGGGAACATTATATTCCATCATATTCATTTATGAAATTATATTCATTTGTGAAATGGCTTATTTTATCATGTAAACTTGTGTTTAATTACTGTTCATGATAAAGTCCTTGGATAGTATGATAGAGAGTTATATATCAAGTGTTGAGATGGTGAGACTTATAAATTTCATGTACATCTATCCTAAACTTGTTCCTAATCATAGGTTTATATATTTGGGTGATTATAAACCATTAAGAATAGTACAGGTTATACTAGCTCCAATGGGAGGATGATGAGTTTCATACCATTTGTGTAGTGACACTATAGTAAACCTGTGGGTGCTTGTTAAAGAACAAGTACACTGAACGTGACCAATATGAGTATAGTTTATGGAGTTTTATTTGCATGTCAAAAGCTACTCATGTGTATAATCACAATTGTAATCCTTAGACCTGAGACACCACTAGTTATCTTATACATGGGTTATTAAAGTTTGATAGTATCTCATACGTTCTTAACCATTAGGATGTAATCGGTACTCATTGACTCTAGTAAGTTATGTATGAAGATAAGTGAGTATGCAATACGGAATCATCACCCTTGATACAAAAGGGAGAATGTCAATGTTAATTCACAAATATACAATCTTAATGAAGTCTTTGGCCAAAGCAGTAGGAAACCAAGAAAAGAGTTTTCAAGGGTTTACCTAATTGAGATTATACCTTGGTGAATTTGTATCACTTGATTAAGTTAGGGTTTGACATGTTTACATACCTAGTTAACTTAAATCATGACATTGTATGGTAAAGGATTATCTATAGCACGGAGGGTTCATTTATATTAATATATTCACCCACACCTAGGGTACGTCATGATATATTGTTAGAGGTCACTCATGACTAGTGAAGGCCTAATGGTAAATGTTATCATTGAGGGCAAAATTGGAATTGTTCCAATTGAACTATAAATAGAAAGTTTCTATTTTGGGTGACATGAGGTGTCCCCGGCCACTACTAGGTTGGAATGAACCGAATGGGTCACATACATAAGGGCATAAGTGAGTCTCTTGAATTAGGGGAGGGGAATATTCTTATTTTTTTTTATAAGCAATTGATTAAATTATATTAAGATTAGAAAGAATTACAATCAGCCCACAACAACACCACCATGCACCCTCCCAAGACCCAAAAAAACAACCTCTCATGCAAACAATAAGCACTCAAGGCAGGGGCGGAGCCAGGAATCTTCTTGAGTGGGGTCAAAACCTTTGAGTAAATATTAATGTTCCCTAATTCTAGAAATTAAGTCAACAGACTTCAACTTTCTACAAATTTAATTTTTCTAATTGAAAATAACAACACCAAAAATAAGTATTAAACTAATATTAAAATACCAAAATCCGAGCATACAAGAAGCATACAAAAAAAAAAGACCACTACTGTCCAATAATCCAAAAAATTCAACATTAATTGATAATATATCGATATAATACGTTACAACTGTCCCCGACGAGTCTTCATATTTTGAAAGCGTTGAATGATAACCTCATTGTCAATGCTATCAAATATATCTTTCTCAATGTATACAACCAAGGCATCATTCATGAATTGATCACCCATTCTATTGCGCAATTCAGTCTTCATAATTTTCATACCAGAAAATGCCCTCTCCACAGTGGCAGTCGCAACAGGTAGAATCAATGCCAATGTCACAAGTAAGTAAACCAATGGATATATTGTGTCTTTTTTTGTCTTAACCATTTTTTGAGCAAGATCACCAATCCCTTTCAATTCCAAAAATTCACTACTAGAGCGCACATCAATAATATAAGTCTCAAGTTGATTATCAAGTATCATGAGCTCCACTGCAGAAAATTTTTTTGGATAAAATTCAGCAAGACGGATCAATTTTTGCTTATCAAAAGCAGAAAAAGAATCATTTGGCTCCAAACATGCCAAGCAAAGAAGCAACTCTGTACTTGCCTCAGTGAAACGGTTATTTAACTCACGAAGTTGCACATCAATGACAGCATAGAATATGTCAACACGATAGTAATGGAGATTTGTGATTTCTTGGACTTTACGTCTTGGTCGGCCTCGAGCTAAAAAGATATCATCCATGTTGGGAACAACAATATCGTGTTTGCTACAAAAAGAAGAAACTTGATATAGTAAAGAATCCCACCCACTCTCGTGACTCTCCCTCATCATTTGTAGCCGTTGCTTGGATATTTTAACTAAGGCCATGACATTCACAATATCTTGATCTTTCTTCTGTAATGTCTGTGACAATTCATTTGTGATTCCCAATACATTTTTCATCAAATGTAAATTGAATACAAATTCAAATGATTGTATTGAGTCCAATAAAACAGAAGCTTCAATTTTATGTTCACATTCCGAGCCATCTACTTCAATTTCCTCAAGTACTTCAATCACAGATTTGAACAAGATAATTAGACTAGCTAAAGTACCGTAGTGTGAGCCCCAACGTGTATAACCAAAACGTACAAGACTGGTTTCTTGATTTAAGCCTCGCCCAGTTGGGAGCTCACCTTTCTCAAGTGCATGAGTAATTGAAGCAGCATGTTTCTCCCTAAGCATATCACGGGGTTTACATGAGGCTCCAACAACATTCACAATATTTGTAACTATGTTAAAGTGTGCACCAATTTGATTGTGATGCTTTGCCAAGCCTACAAGAGCCAATTGAAGTTGATGAGCAAAACAATGGACATAATATGCATATTCATTCTCCTTCATAATAAGTGCTTTAAGACCGTTGAACTCCCCTCGCATATTACTCGCCCCATCATAACCTTGTCCACGCAAACTAGAGATACTTAATCCATGTTTAGAAAAGAATTCTTCAATTGCTGTCTTGAGTGAGAGAGCAGTGGTATCAGTAACATGTGCAATACCCACAAAACGCTCAACTACTCGCCCGTTCCTTTCCACATAACGTAATGCAATAGCCATTTGCTCCTTCCTTGATATGTCACGAGATTCATCAATTAGAACAGAAAATAATGAATCCCCAACATCTCTAATAATTGCATTGACAGTTTCAACTGCAATAGAATTTATAATGTCCTTTTGAATATCAGGTGACGTCATTTTGTGATTTTTAGGAGCATTTTTCAATACAACGGCATTTACTTCCTCGACATGGTCAGCGAGAAATTTTAACATTTCAAGAAAGTTTCCTCGATTACTCGAATCCTCAGATTCATCGTGACCACGAAATGGAAGCCCTTGTCGGAGAAGAATCGAATGCAATCAATTGATGCATTCAAGCGGGTTCGGTAGTCACGCTTAGCTTGGTCTGATTGCTTAGAGATAATTGTCTGAATATGTTGCTTTGGATTCATCAAATTTTGACACATAGTCACAGCACTATTGTGGGCACTGTTGGGGCCTCTAACATGAGTGTAAAGCCTTTGTTTTTTCTTCCAATTTGAAAACCCTTTGCCAACAAAAACATCACCACCCGATTGACCTCCAATATCTTGCTTAAAAAGAAAGCAACATAGACAAAAGGCAGCATCTTTTTCAATACTATACTCCAACCAATTAGAAAATTCATCAAACCAACTAGGATTGAATTGTCGCAACACTCCTGAAAGGGGCTTTTGTGGAAAATTGTAGCCACGAGGCTGACAAGGAAGCCTTTGTAGATATGCTCTTCGAATTTGATCTTGCTCAATAGGATCGTAATCTGATATCTGAGTACGAAGCCCAGGATCTACAGGAAGATTTGCCAAGTCTACCTCTCTATTGCTTTGTACTTTTGAACAACTGTCTTTTTTCTTTGGAGGTGGAGGGGGTGATAATTCTGTCTCCGTCTTTCTTTTAAAATATTTCTCCATAACTGTTTCAAAATTAAGTTCATTTATTTAAATTTACCTTTCATATAATCCTAGTGTTATTAACTATATACATAGTTTTATAGTTTGATGTTCCTGACCATCAAGGAAGATGTGATAATAAAACAATGTTCAATTGAATAATCACCTCTTTATTTTGATAAAATGATATATATATATATATATATATTTATTATAAAGTGAAAATTTAAACAATTCACCAAGTAAAGTACTATAATCTAAGCAATTATGAACTAGATCCTATTTTCTTCAAAAGTTACATTGATAGGCTGGAGGGGAAACAAATGGGTCTAAAAGAAGGTGAAAAGGAAGGTGGCGGCCTCACTAGTGCATATGAAATTTGCAGTTAAGCTCTAAATACATATTTACATGTTAGATAATAGAGCATATCCTATAAATGAGAAAAGCCCAGTGATCCAGTAATTATCAAACACATAGAAATCATACAATCATGCAGAGGGACCTATGTTGCGCGGGCCTAAGATACAAACCAACTTTCAACTTCTCTCATATTCTCATAACCTGCTGGCTAGTGTAATATTCGAAGGTGTCTCATGGTAGCCAAATTCTCAACTCATTTTAAGCACAGTAACATAGAAGATTAAAGGTGTCATGAAGAAACAGCTAACACTTTCATTTATCAGCATGCCAAAGCATCAAAATTCAAAATTACCTATTCGTTATGAACTTATGATTCCCATGAATGAATATAATGAAAAAACCAACTATTCAGGGAAAATACAGTATTAAGTTCGTAAAATTGAAGCTTCAAGCTTATATAGGAAGCATCTTCTAGAGTTCTAGTGATTTTCATTTTTGTCAAGAACACATCACGGAATATATGTAAGGGAAATAAGCTCACACAATTCAATTGCTCACGAATAATAACTTAGATTTATTAAAGCAAAACCAAACGTTAGATTAATATTTGATTTTTGATGCGAGAAGCCGAGAACCACGGATTGAACATTGCATTTCTAAGCTCACACAATTCTCTGTTCCAGCCAGACAGCCAGTCCCAGCTGCAAATCTGCAATCAACACCTCCACTTGGCCACTTCTCTAGTTATGTTTTGAAAGAGACCAAGAGAGAAAGGGAGAAAGAGTAGGGGCATGGGCGAAGGTGCTGGGCAGACTGGGTGAGTGGGTGTACGTAGCTTGCTCAGCAAGCCAAAAGGTGATAGACTGAGAGAGGACTGAGGAGAGAGAGAGATAAAGTGGGGTCAGTAGGGTAGCTAGTAGCAGGGCAGCAAATTAGCAAAAGTTGATTTTTTTTTTTTTTACAAAATCCAGTGGGGTCACCTGACCCCTCAAGCACCCCCTCCCTCCGCCCCTGACTCAAGGCCCATCACAACCTTTACCCAAGCCCCAACCAGTCACCAGACAAACAATAGAACCTAAATAGCCAAAGCAAAAAAATCCTAACTACACCCAATAAGCTTAAAAAGGCTAACAAACAGTGCAAAAGAATGAAGATCCAATACAAAAGCATACCAAAAAAGAAGACCAAATCAACAGCTAATTCAAAATTGCTAGAAAATTCCAGCAGACCTGCACCCCAGCAGTGTAGCTTATGATGCTGAACAATTCTAGCATGTTTATGATAGAACATTCCAGTAAACAAATCAACAGAACAGTTCTAGCAGACCAAAATTAGCAGCTAATTCAAAATAGCAAAACAATTCCAGCAGACCTGCACCCCCAATCACCTACAAATGCAAACCTCAATAAACAAAACAAAGCACACCCTAGCACTATAAATCATTCCCCCTACTGTTGAAAAATTTCTCCAACCCAATGATGATAAAAATAAAAAAAGACCAACCCCAAATTGACCAAAACCCAAAAGCTCACCAACAAAGCAAGACCATGGGGAAGCCGCTGCATATCACTGTAAAACTAAGATCATCAGCATCAACAATCATGAAATTCAGCCGGACAAATTAAACCACCACTACCACACTATATCCATTTGAACACAAGATCCCCAAGACAGCTAAAAACAACACCAATCCACAACAAAACCAGATGGAAGCACCCACACCACGCACTAAAAAGAACTAAGCAGAAGCAGACAGAGCACTTCCTAGGATACACTCAAATATCCCCCCCGAAAGGAGAATAGAAATACCACCCAAGTAATAACCACAAATGGATAGAGAATATTAAAAATGCAAAGCTGCTGAAACATTATTGTCTCATCCTCTAGAGCTCAATGAGCAATTCGAAAGAAAACATACAGTAGTACCCATTCCAAACAAGACACTGAGACCAAATACTTCTCAAAATTAATGATAGATGTCTGACCCAACCAACATGCTGAAAATTACTGAATCTTCAATGCACCCCTTGTTGAAAATTAACTGAAGCTTCAACTAGGTACCATCCCCACTCTTGACAAACCAATCAGCCATGAACTAACCTCTCTTGGAGAATAAGAGACAATTTTTTTTTTTTTTTTTTTTTTTTTTTAATCGGCAAAAGAGTTTTTAAAATTAATTAAATGAAGGATCTTACAGCTGGGAAAAACCTCACCCCATAAACAAAATAACAGAACCCAAGCCCCAAAACACGAGAAAAAAAACAACCCAAAAACCACAAACATAAACTACCCCACAACTGCTTGAACGTAAATTGAAGTGTTGTGCGCATGAGATTCCCAAGCGTAGGAGTCCTATGGTCGTCAAGCAATAAAACTAGGGAGTACCTAGGTCATTTCCACAGGGAGTGGAATAGGTTCTAGTGATTCTTAGGTTATGCTACCCAATGAATGTAAAAACGAGTGTAAACATGGGGGTTTGTTTGATTGTGAGATTTGTGCCAAATTAATGGCAATGATTTGATTTGTAAACTTGTAAATGAAAGAAAAGATGGGTTTTATGGATTCATTCCTTCCTAACCTAGGTCTAGTGGTTTCTCAAACATTACTCATTCAAATGGTCCATGTGACATATGGCTTTGAATGGAAAGATTTAACAATACAAGTTCAAGAGAATAAAACATATGATGGATGCAACTTACTACTCACTTTGAGGTTTTAATATACACATGGAGTTCATATGTGCTCATCACCACTATACAACCTCTCACAAGTCATATCTTGGTCATGAATATGACTCCATGTGGTTTCAAAAGGGAAGAGAGTAGAAGAGGCCACATTCCATTAACAATAAAGCATTTGAGTTGAGAAACCACCATTACCTAAGGCATTGGAGAGGAACTTCACCATAAAACCCTCCTTAAATGCTTAGCTAGCCATAATGAAGAAGACAATAACCATACACAACCATAAAAGCTGAAAAAGAGTAAATGCTATGTAATAAATGATCCAAAATGAGTGTAGCTTACAACCTTGAGAGTAAAATGGAAAACAACAACCTAGACTAGGGTTTACAAAGTAAGAACAACAATAAAGACCAACAAACTAAGCTACTCTAAGCTAGAAATGCAAGAAACCAAGAAAAACTAAGCTA
>JAESVK010067726.1:0-21823 GCA_017140935.1 Hamamelis virginiana
AGGAGTGAACTCACTTCGAGCAAATGATACCATCGGTACTGGGTTTGAGCACATGGCTTGAGTGAATGATGCCCTGTTGAAAACAGTCAGTGGGCGAAATAGGTGAGGTATACCATCTGCATGAGAAGGTTGAGGGTATCCCAAAACTACAGCAATGCTAGAGGTGCCTACTAGAAAAGACTTGCCACTCACCGTTGTTTTCATGTGATATTCAATCTCCTCGTGTTCTCTCAAGTTAGAGTAGAACTCCCTCACAACAGATGGGTGTTAGCCCTCAAGAGGTTTGCATAAGAATCCCAAGTTTTGATCTTTGATCACGGTTCGAATAGCATGAGAGGGAATAAAAGTTCTCTCCCCGACACTCCTTTCACATTGGAGACTTCTCTTGGCAAGTGACTGAACCGACGCAATTTCTTCTCCCTGCAGCTCGTCTTTAAACATAGCCTCTATCTCATCATCCTCATCATCATCTTCACCCTCATCACTCTCACTGATATGCTTCTTCCCTTTCCTTTATTTCACAGGCTGTGAAGTGTTTGGCTTCCTCTTTTTCACCGCTCACTCCACAGAAGAGCCCGATGCTTTCCCACCCTTGGGTGTCTTGGTCCTAGCCATAAATGACACGACTAGACCGATCATGGAGAGTAGCACTAGCATGGCTACAAGACAGTCCCAAATACCCATTTCAACAAGTACAACACATCCCTTACCAACATCACACAGCAGTTTCCTACCAACAATCTCCATTTCCGACCCAAGTTCACAAAAACAAACCACACACAAGCACCAAACTGAACCCTAAACACACTTGATAAAGAAGAATGACAAAACTCCCAAATCCAATGTAAATAACCTTCAATGAAATAAGTTTACTTACCCAAAAGTGAAGGAAGCACTTCAAAACATCAAAGGATAGTTAAAACAGCCACTAGAACATGAGAACTTCTTCAATCAATGGTAGGAATGGGAAAATGGGTGGATTTTTAAATTTAGGGTTAGGGTTTTACGATGTGAGATGAAATTGGGGCAACAAGTGATGAATGAAGTGAAAAGCTAGCGTTTGATGGTGGATTTGGTGAGATATGGTTGATTCTCAACAAAAATGATGGTAATTGCTTGAAGAAAGGTAGAAAATGAGAGAGAAGTTGAGAAAGAGGTGAAAATAAGCTGCAATGGGGTTAATTTCTCGGGATAGGGCTTAAAAGGCTCAAAATTTTCAGCTTTAGGCAAGGGGGTACCGGTACCACTTAAATGGGTACCGGTACCCCCAAGATGGGTATCGGTACCTCTTTGCTGATTTTTCACATTTTGGCTTATTTTGCAATTTTTTTTATCCCCAAAGACCCAAAGTACATCCTTCAACTGAATTTCCAACACCACTACCTTTCAACAAAGAGGAAAATGCAACCACAACTTGCTAAAAATGCTTCGACTTTACAATTTCACCCTATGGTTCCTAAGCTTGAAAAAATTGGCACTCTTGGCTTAAAATAGGGTTCAAATTGAAACTTACAAGGAAATGAGGTTCAAGAGGGCAATAATGGCCTAAAATCATCTCTCAAAGTTGTACGATTGTTGCAAAAGGAATAAGATGCATAAAAATGATATGTTCATGCAATTATGCAATTCTTGAAGCTCGAACCAAGCAAAAATGTGCTTGGGAACAAAAGTCATGACTTGCAAAGCTTATAATACCAATTGTACTCAATATGATCATAAATAGAATAAGTCATGATACGGAAGCACGGATAAATGAATGGGATGACAAAAATGATCAAGTAATATGTTGTAAGTTTAGTTTAAGCCCAATGGCGTGCATGTGCAATAGGAGAGTTCAAATACATAACACAAGTTCAAAAAGAAGCATAGCATACAAGTTCAAGTTTTATTCTCATGTAAGCTCAAAAATCGAAAAATTTCATCATTAACACTTGCTAAAACCTAAATTACGACGAAAATGAAGCCTACTCCTTAACAAAAAGAAACTACCCTATGCGAAAGTATGAGTATCAGTATGAACACTAGTATATACCCCCCCACCAACTGAAATGTGCATTGTCCTCAATGCATGAAAAGATAAGCACTAAGGACTTAACTGAAGGGAGAGGGAACAAAATTACCTGTGTCAAAGCTATGAATAAGCTGTAAAGCTGCACAAGGGTCAGAGTATCCACATTTCCAAAAAGAATGATTAAAAACTGAAAAGAAAAGGATATGTACAATGAGTAATAACAAAAATTACTCCTGAGGAATGTCTTGGTAGACTGGATCTACCAACTCCTCAATGCTCTCATGACGGTCAAAGTTCTCAAGGAATGGCTTTAGGCACTGACCGTTGACTTTAATGATTTTCCCATTCTCAGGATTCTCGATCTCAACTACACCATAAGGGTGGACTGATTTGACCACGAAAGGGCCAGTCCATCTTGAATGGAGCTTGCCTGGGAAGATGTGCAAACGAGAACTGTACAAGAGTGCTTTCTGTTGAGGCTCAAAGGTCTTCCTCAGAATGTGTTTGTCATGAAAGAGCTTGACCTTCTCTTTGTAAATTCTGAAGTTTTCATAAGACTCACGCCTCATTTCATTAAGCTCATTCATTTGCAACATCCGCTGTTGACTTGCTTTAGCCAAATTGAAATTGAGAGTTTTAATGGCCCACTATGCCTTGTGCTCCATTTCCACCGGCAAGTGACATGCTTTGCCATAAACCAACCTATAAGGAGACATACCAAGAATGGTTTTAAAAGCAGTGCGGTATGCCCAAAGAGCGTCGGTTAGTCGAAGGGACCAATCCTTGCAGTTCGGGTTAACCGTCTTCTCTAAAATGTGTTTTATCTCCTTATTGGCCAGTTCGGCTTGTCCATTGGTTTGTGGGTGATAAGCAGTGGAAACCTTATATGTGACTCCATACTTTTTAACCAAATTTTCAAACGGCCTATTGCAAAAATGGAGTCCACCATCACTAATGATTGCACGAGGCATCCCAAAACGAGAAAAAATGTGTTCTTTTAGAAATTTCAAAACCACCTTGTGGTCATTCGTTCTCGTTGGGATGGCCTCCACCCACTTTGAAACATAGTCCACCGCCAATAAAATATACAAGTACCCACAAGAGGAGGGAAACGGGCCCATGAAGCCTATACCCCAACAGTAAAAAATTTCAATGATTAAAATGGGGGTAAGAGGCATCATGTTCCTTTTTGTAACACCTCCTAATTGTTAGCACCGAGCACAAGTTTTGCAAAATTCAAATGAGTCTTTAAACAATGTGGGCCAATAAAAACCGTCTTGCAAAATCTTGTCAGCTGTTTTCCTAACAGAAAAATGCCCTCCATAAGCTTTAGAATGACAGAAGGTGAGCAGCCCAATTTGTTCGTTGTTGGGCACACACCTTCTCATCAACTGATCCGGGCAGTATTTAAAGAGATAGGGATCATCAAAAAAGTAGTTTTTCACATCAACCAAAAATTTCCTTTTCTGTTGAGAAGTCCACCTAGATGGGATTTGTCCTGTCACAATATAATTCACAATATCAGCATACCAAGGACAACTAACAAGAGCAAATAGTTACTCGTCAGGGAATGTGTCACCTATGGGTAGACCCTCATAAGCTGTCTCTAATACCAAACGAGAGAGGTGATCCGCCACCACATTCTCGACTCCCTTTTTATCTTTTATGGTCAAATTGAACTCTTGACAAAGTAGGATCCACCTAATAAGACGGGGTTTAGTATCCTGTTTAGAGAGCAAGTACTTCAACGCCGCATGATCAGTGAAAATGACTATGGGAGACCCTATAATGTAAGACCTGAACTTATCTAGGGCAAAGACTACAGCTCAGAACTCTTTTTTTCGTAGTTGTATAATTTTACTGGGTGGAATCTAGAGTCTTGCTAGCATAATAAATCACAAAGGGTCTCTTATTCTCTCATTGCCCTAAAACAGCTCCTACGGCGTAATCACTAGCGTCACACATGATTTCAAAAGGAAGGTCCCATTTAGGAGGTCGCATGATAGGAGGTGCAATCAACATACTTTTTAGCTTTTCAAAAGCCTCCTCACATGCTTGTGACCATTCAAAAACAACATCCTTGGCAAGTAAATTGCACAAGGGACGGGATATAGCATTGAAATTCCTTATGAACCTTCTATAAAAACCTGCGTGACCTAGGAAGGACAGTATGCCTTTAACACATTTAGGAGTGGGTAAATTAGAAATCAACTCTACTTTGGCCTTATCTACCTCTATTCCTTTCTTAGACACGATAGGCCCCAACACAATCCCTTGCGTCACCATGAAGTGACATTTCTCCCAATTCAAAACTAGGCTCTTCTCCTCACATCTCTCCAACACTTTCTTCAAATTTTCCAAACATCCCTCAAATGAATCTCCAAAGACAGAGAAATCATCCATGAAAATCTCCATAATCTTCTCCACCATGTCACTTAAAATGCCCATCATGCACCGCTGAAAAGTTCCCGGCGCATTATATAATCCAAAGGGCATTTTTCGAAAGGCAAATGTGCCAAAAGGACATGTGAAGGTGGTTTTCTCTTGGTCTTCTAATGTTATTTCTATTTGATTGTACCCAGAGTAACCATCAAGAAAGCAATAAAACTCATGCCCTGCAACTCTTTCTAACATTTGGTCCACAAAAGGTAGAGGGAAATGGTCTTTTCTCGTGCCAGCATTAAGTTTCCTATAATCTATGCACACCCTCCAACCTGTAGTGACTCTAGTAGGTATGAGTTCGCTTTGTTCATTCGCCACCACAGTGACCCCGGACTTCTTTGGAACAACTTGGGTAGGGCTCACCCACTTGCTATCCGCAATAGGGTAAATGACACCTACATCTAAGAGTTTCAAAACCTCTTTCTTGAGAACTTCCTTCATGATAGGGTTTAACCTACGTTGTGGTTGCCTAGAAGGTTTGACATCCTCTTCCAAGTAAATTCTATGAGTGCAAATGAAAGGGCTAATTCCTTTAATGTCCGCAATGGTCCATCCTATGGCGGTTTGGTGGGCCTTAAGGATTTCTATGAGTTTTGCTTCTTGATCAAGATTTAGAGAGGATGAAATGATCACAGGGAAAGTCTCTTCACTTCCTAGGAAAGAGTATTTGAGATGGGGAGGTAGAGGCTTCAATTCTAACTTAGGTGGCTTCTCTATTGATAGCAAAATTTTCTCCTCAATTGGAGGCAATTCCTCGAATCTAGGTGTCCACCCATTTGTTTCCATCACCTCACTATGCTCTAGTATGGAGTATAGAAACTCCTTTTCAGGTGTGGCTACCTCCTCAACAATCTTAGGGCTTACTAAATCTTGTACCACAGATTATATCATGTTCACCTCTAATATGTCTTCATCATCCCCTACTTCCTTGATAACATTGAAAATGTTAAGGTTCACAGTCATGTTGCCAAAAGACAACGTAATCAACCCACCTTGACAATGTATAATGGCATTAGCAGTGGCCAAGAAAGGCCTACCAAGAATCACCGGGAATTGGCTCCCTTGACTCACCACAGGTTGAGTATCTAGGACAACAAAATCCACTAGAAAATAGAACTTATCCACTTGTACCAACACATACTTCACTATACCTCTAGGAATCTTCACACTACGGTCTGCAAGCTGAAGGGTAATGGTAGTAGGCTCTAACTCTCCTAGCCCTAGCTCAACATACACCGAGTATGGCAACAAGTTCACACTAGCTCCCAAATCCACTAAAGCACGTCCCAACTTGAAGTTACCTACCACTATGGAAATGGTTGGGCTTCCTGGGTCTTTGTAGTTTGGGGGCAAGTTATTCCTAATCAATGAAGTGGATTGTTCGGTCATAAATGCATCATTGTGGACACCTAACTTCCTCTTCACTGTACACAAGTCTTTCAAAAATTTGGCATATGAAGGGATTTGTTTGATAGCATCCAACAAGGGAATGTTCACCTTAACCTGTTTAAAGAGTTCATAGATTTCAGCATGATTGTTCAATTTCTTTGGAATTCTCAACCTATGAGGATATGGAGCGGGAGGGACATGGTTAGCTTTTTCTTTATCCAAGTCTACATCAACAACGCCGACCTTATGGACAATAGGCTCATCATTCACATCCTCATCCCCTTTTGATTCACTTTGTGAATTTTTTGAAATTTCTTTTAGAAAATCCTTGGGGTGGATGGTTTTGTCAATTATTTTGCCACTTCGAAGAGTGGAGATGGCCTTACATTGCTCAAAAGTCCCATCATTTTGACTTGAAGTCCCAACACTATTTTGACCTTGGGGATTTTGAATGGGTTGAGAAGGAAATTTCCCTTTTTCTTGTTGAGAACTCCCCAAAGAAGATGTCAATTTAGTAAGTTGAGACTTCACATCATTTATAGCCGTTCGAAATTCATTGTTTGTTGTGTGTTGAGATTGGACAAATTGGGCTACAATGTCCTCCAAATTTCTTTTATGGGGAGGTTGGTAGGATTGATGATTTTGATTTCCTTGAGGAAAATGGGGAAAACTTTGGTTAGGATTCGCAGAAAATCCTTGTGGCCCTTGATTTTGAAAAGTGGGGACTTGATTTGAAAAACCTGGATTTTGATTTTGAAAATGATATCCTTGGTTTTGAAAGTTGGAGCTTTGCCCTTGAAAATGTGAACCTTGCCCTTGGTTAGAATAACCTTGATGGGCTTGAGCATTACCTTGATTTGATGAAGCATTCGCCCCATCATTTTTCCAACTAAAGTTTGGATGTTTACCCCACCCCGAGTTATAAGTCTCAGAATATGGATTGAAAGGCTTCTTAGGGGGGTTCAAAGCATGGACTTGCTCTTGGACGGCTCCTTTGATGGTGGGAAGGGTAGGACAATCTCTAGTGGAGTGAATAGGATCCTCACAAATGAGGCATGGTTCCTCTACCCTAGGCACTAAAGGTGTAGGAGGCACATTTGGCACCACAGGTACCGCGGTAACCTCGTTGACTTTTTTCATTTCTAGGGCCTCTAACTTCCTAGTCAAACTTACCACCTTGGCTTGAAGATCATCTTATTCCTTAAGTTGGAACTTCCCTCCACTACTTGGGTTGCTAGCTCTCTTTGCAACATTGGGAGTTTTGTTAACCTCCTAGTTGTGCGCACTTTCTGACAACCTATCAAAGTATGGGATTGCTTGCTCGGGGGATTTTTCAAAAAGTTCCCCACCACTCATCATTTGGAGAAATTGCTTAGTCTTACGAGTCAAACTATGGTAGAAATACCCTACAAGTTGACCTACGTCTAGTCCATGATAGGGGATTGCATTTATCAAATCCTTGTACCTTTCCCAAGCACCAGCGAATGCCTCATTAGGTTGTTCAGTAAAATTTTAAATAATGCGCATCAACATGTTGGTTTTAGCGGGTGGAAAGAATTTTTCCAAAAAAGTTTTTTGTAGCTCTTCCCAAGTGCGAATGGAATTAGGAGTTAAAGCATGAAACCATATTTTTGCCTTATCTTTTAGAGAAAATGGGAAAAGAGTAATGGAAATGATGTCAATGGGTGAACTCGTTGACAAGAACGCGCTACACACATCTGTAAAATCCCTCATAAAAGAATATGGCTTTTCAGAATCAAAGCCATGGGACTCAGGCAAGAGTCGAATCATTTCAAGTTTTAGGACAAAACGACTAGCCTCTGGAGATGGGATTATACATGATGGTGTGGTGGTTCTGTGAGGGTTGAAAATCTCCCTCAAAGTCCTTCCCAAATTAACCATAGGGATGTCAGGTTGTCTATTCTGCTGCATATTTTGATTCATGTTTTGTTGAAAATTTTGATTCATATTACCCCCACCAGGTGCAGGGGTTGCAGGTGGAATGACATCATCCCTTCGCCCTTGAGGCTCATTTGGAAAGTCTTGCTCATTTACATTTCTTTGAAATGATTGATTTTGGTTGTGCTCCATTGATGGAGAGGATGGTTGAGCCAACTTAGGTCTCAAATTTGGATTTTCAAGGTCTTGTTGTGGCCAATTTCTTACAAGTCGGTTTCCCTCTCCACGAGTCCAAACCTACATGCAACAATTGTACACAACAAATTTACACTACAAAGAATTTCTTTACACTAAGAGTTAGGAAAAACACTTACTGGATTCGCAATGTAATTGCGAATTACCACTAGCTCTTCCTTGGATCACTTCAAGATACGCGCCACTCCTCGGCAACGGCGCCAAAAATGCTTGTCTTTTATCGGTGTGCTCAATTAATTCCCAAGCATAGGAATTTAAACATCGCCAAGCATAATAAAACAGAGGGAAGTCCCCAGGTCATCTCCACAGGGAGTGGGGTTCTAGAAGGGTCCTTAGGTTTTGATACCCAATGAATGTGCAATAAAAGTAAATCATGGGGGGTTTTGATGATTGATTTGGTAATCGGTTGATTTTAGAAGTTAAAACAAGGAAGACTAATGATAGGATTCTAGGGTTTCCACTTATCCATAACTAGGTAACAAGCATCTCTCATTGGCATTTGCATCTAGGATCCATTGAAGAATGGTCTTTGATGGAAGATATAACTTTAAAAGCTTTTCAAATAAAGAAGTATAGGAGAATGATACTAAATGCTCACTTACAAATTTATACAAACACTTAGCATGCATTTAGGTTCAAGCACAATGTGTACCAAGATTCTCTTGTTCACACATTGTCAAGAATATGACAAACTAAGCATTGAGAGAGAAAATAGTGAGTATTTAACATCATACAACTTCCATTGAAGCACAAAGAGATGAGAGAGTGTTGTTACATTTGTTGGTGATGAGTTTCCACCGTTCGAATCCTATCTTGGAGGTTTAGAACTCCATTAAAGCTAGGAAATGGGTAATAAATACAATAACAACCAAAATAAATGCAAATGGAAGAGAAATAAATGCTATAGATTGGTGTAAAACCAAATGAACCAAGTTTGAAAGTGAAACTACAGATTAAAAGACTTAAACTAAGGATTACAAGTGATTAACTACAAGAACAAACAAGAAACTAAACTACACTAGGTAGAAAATGCAAGAAACCCTAGAAAACAAGAGAAAAACCTAAGTAAAACTAAGCTAACCCTAATGGAACTAACTAAAGACCCTTCTACCAGCTACAATTGTGCATTAAATAGCCCCCCTAAAAGGGCATCAGACATGGGGACCAAAAGACGAGCGTATCCTTGCAAGAAGGGTGATTTACAATCAGCCCGGGTGAAATCCTGATAAAGGGTACAGGTACCCCCAATATGGGTACAAGTACCTTTATTCTCTGCCAAATGGGTACCGGTACCCCCTAGATGGGTACCGGTACCTACTCTGTTGAAATGCCAAATTTGCTTCAGAAATGTTGTAGAACCTCTCCGCTTTAGCCTCGCTTCATCCGAATGTCCATGCAAACTTTGAAAACCATGTGAGAAGTGCTTAGGTCATCCTTGAATTGAATTGGGACTAAGAATCGCTTGAGAGAAGCTTTGAAGGGGATCACTCCAAGTACGCACACCAAGTGAGCATGAGAACGCGATCACTAGCCTCATTCGCCAAGTGATAACCCTTGAACTCAATCAAACACCTCAAAAAGATGGAAATAGCTTCATAAAACCTGTAAGAGCTCAAAACTAAAGAAAGAGTCAAACACACCAGTATACAGGTAATATGGCTCAAGAATAAGCAAAAATGAAGGGAATAAAGCGATACAAGTATGCTAAATTATGGTGCAATCAATCATCATCAATCATTGTAGCAGTGAGAGGGCAACATTCAGTGTTAAAGAAAATTTCAAACCCAAGTACATAGACCTTCTGACTCTCAAGGTAATACGGTTCAGGGAAGCCGCAATATGGAAAATCATCTCCTTCCTTGATGAAAGCTCCATTCAAAGTTGTTCTATACGGTTCAAGAGTTGAGTCAGGGGTTCGTCCTTTCGCTTTTGCTGAATCTTTATTTCTTCTTCTGAACTATTTTCTTCTCATCTTTCTTAGTGGGTTTGTAACCTAACCCATAAGGATAGACAGCAGACGGGTACTTCACAGTTTCAGAGATGCCTTGAGCCTTCGGCCCAATCCCATTCCTTTCATGATCTGTCCTATATGCAAATTCCAATGAGGATTATAATCAAGAGGTATTAACTCCTTCTGCTCGAGCTCTCCTTCAATAGCCTGTACATACTCGAACCTTGACAGTAACACTTCTTACGGTTCTTGATTGATCTCACAGATTGGCACTCAACTATTTCAATTGATCCCTATATCTCCCTTCAAAGTGACCACTGACCCCTGCTATGGAAACTTAATCTTTTAGTGAAGTGACGACGGTACAGCCCCGATGGGATAAATCCACGATTTTCCCAAAAGCAAATTAAAGTTGGCTGGCACATCCAAGATCTGAAAATCAACCTTAAATTCCAATGGCCCGATAACAACTGGAAGGGTCACCATCCCTACAACTTCTCTATGAGTATTATCATAAGCCCTGACGGTTTGTCCTGATGGTAAGAACTCAGATGGTTCAATTCCCAATGTGGTAGTAGTACTGAGCGGGCATACATTCAATGCTGATCCGTTGTCAACCAAAACTGAAGGAACTCTCTTTCCCAAAATATCTACTGTAATGTACAAAGCTTGCAGATGATTACCCCCACTCTTGGGCAGGTCAGATTCAGTAAATGAAATGGACGGTCCATGATGAACTGGATTTACCAAACCTACCAAACCCTCAGGAGATGTATCAATAGGGATCTGCACTTGATTCAACAAACGAATCACTGTCTGTCTGTGTTTCTGCGAGGCCATGAGTAATCCCTAAATAGTGATGTTAGCCTGTGTTCTCTTCAACTGCTTTAGTATGTCTTCATCTTCTTCTATAACCTCCGATCGCTGACATTTCTCTAATTCTCCCAACGGATTACTGGCTTCTAAATGAGTCAGTTTGAAATGACGCCCGCCTCGAGTTAGATGGTCTACTTCCTCATCATTAGCACACAAATACTCTATCGTCTCAGGTGTGCTCATGAGATCTTCCTATTCGATCAAACCGATCAAATCTCTAGCAATGGTGGATGCATAAGCAGAACTAGGCCATTTATGGGAATCAATCCATGGAAGCCTAGGGTAAGTAGTGCAATAAACAATCTCTCCATTTTCTCTGGTGACCTTGGCGACTGATGAGGTTCTATTCTCAAACTATTCCCGCAAGATGTCCTGACTTGATCTTTCAGGGGGAAAAGGAATACCTGGTTCAACTTCTGCAGGTAAATCATCCTATCCCGTAGGAATGATAGGTTCATCATAAATCTTCCTCAAAGGATAGAGCACATAAAAGTCAAATTTGCCACTCGATTCTCCTATCAATCCGACCTCCGAGTCTCCCGCTAAATACCTCTTTTTCAATTGATGCTGGGAAGATCCACTTCTATAGGCTTTCTTGGGAACTTCAGGTGGCGAAGATTCTTTAGGCTGATACAATTCTCCATTGTCAAGTAAATCCTGAACCAATTTCCATAAGACCATGCAATTTTCTGTGTCATGCCCAAAGATGTTGTGGTATTGGCAAAAAAGCTTATGGAAGCAGGGTATGAGTGGGGTAATAAGACCTTGGGATCGGGCTTGGTAAAAGGCTTCGGTTAAGGAAGTTTTGAGTGAGATATATGGGCGGATTGGGTGACGAGTTTTTGGGTCGTCGAGGCCCAGGGCATTGATATGAGTTGGCGGTGGTACACCATGGGTTGGGAGAGGATTACTGGTGACATTTGGTTGGGTAGAAGGATTCGGTGGGGCGATGATTTTCTTGTCGATGAGAACTTGGATTTCATGGCGAAGGCGCATACACTAGTTAGTGTGGTGTCCTTTGGATTGGTGGAACTGACAATACTCATTCTCTTTGAAGTTTCTGGGTAATGGATCTGGAAAAGGCCGGGGTTCCAAAGGGGTAAGGAGACTACGTGCCTTCAATTTCTCAAGGACACGTTTTAAGGACATGTATAGATTGGTGAACTGACGGGCTGGCTCTCTAGCTTGGAATGGACAATTTGGTTGGGTAACTTGAGTAGGTTGGGCGATGGCATTGACCTCAGGGTTGGGTTTGCGGTTGAGAGGTGGTTGGTGGTTTCTAAAAGGTTCTTCGGCTTTGAGAGCTCCACTAGCCAAAGCATCTTCAACTTGAGTACCAGCAACAACAAGGGCTTTGAAATTAGGGAAATACTGTGCAAACAGATACTTGCTGTAGATGAGCAGGAGACTCTTCAATACCATCTGCACTTGCTCATCATTTGTAGGCCTGTGGGTCATCTGCGAAGCTTTTGCCCTCCATCTAGAAATGAAAGCGGAAAAACTCTCCCTTGGTTCCTGTTTAGTTGTCTCGAGATCTCTACTAGTCACATCAATCTCTGTATTGTACTTGTAATGGTTAGTGAACTCATTGCAAACATCTTCCCATGTCTTCAACTTAGTCTCATATAGGGATAAACACACTTCGAGGCTGATCTTTTCAACGATTCCTGAAACATTTGAGCCAACAGCTCGTCATCAGCTCCACGAGGTTGCATCGGCCTCACATACATCTTCAGATGGGTTTTAGGACAACCCATCCCATCGAACTTCTCTAACTCTGGCATCTTAAAACTGAACGGCATACGAGCCTTGGGAAACAGTGAATAAAAGGTAACATCAACCATGTCATCAGACCGACGCATCCCTTTCAGGGCTTTCTCTAAGGCCTCAACCTTACTTGACAACAGAATCGGGTCTCCAGAAAGGAATTTGGATCCATCGGGCTCGCCATCTAGATTGATGGGCTTAGATTTAACCCCTGACAGGGCCTTGGCACTATCATCAACTTGGGCCTGAATAGGTGGGTCAGATGTATTCTTTGGGTTTTCCAGATGGGCCTCCTTAACCTGATCTGTATTGGTCTGTTTATCCATAACTTATTGGGACATTTTCTTGATCTGTTCAGTCTCACGGGCCAAGGCATCAATTCGGTCCATAATAGCGTTCAATACTGTAGCAGTGGTGCTGGATTCCCCATCTGCCATTGAGGGTGTGGTTGGGGGTTCGATACTAAAAAGACGCCCTCTAGAATCACGACGCCAGGCCAGAATTCTACACCATGAGATGAAGGTTTTTTTTTTTTTTTTTTAGAAAACGGAAGAGTCCATGATACTTAAAACACGTTGATAAACTATTATGGAGGTGCCATCCAAACAGAAAGAAAGAGAAAAGAGAAAACCATCCTTCCATTATTCTAATTCACTAATCTGTTTCACAAAGGCCAATTTCCTTAGAAATTTGGAAATGAATCAGAACCATCAATAGGGGAATAAAACATGACCGACCAAACAGGGTACAAAGGGTAACTCAAATGACCAGTCCTTCGTTCTCAGGACACTTTCTTTTGAATCGAAGGTCTTAGTCAAAACAAGCCAAAACAACCTAAGCACAGAAGGGTATGTACCTTTAGAATATTCTCTTTCATTCTCAAAACAGTCCTTTCATTTTAAGGACCAAAATCCTTAAAAAAAAAAAGGGCCTATATTAAAAATATCAAAGTTTATCTAAGGGTGATATATCCCTAAAGGTTCTAGCATTCACAAACAAGGCTCACATCAAACAGGGGTAATTTCGGCAACATAACGACGCAATTATGTGCTAAAAGAAATTCGGCAGCATAACGACGCAGTTATATGCCAAGAGAATTTTCGGCAGCATAACGGTACAGTTAGGTGCCAAAAGGAATTTCGACAGCATAACAGTACAATTGTGTGCAAAAAATCGGGCATCATAACAGGTGTGTACAAGCACTGGAGGGTAGAGTATCCTATATGCTGTCTACATGGACTAATGCAAGGGTGGGCATAAAGGTTCCTATTGCAGACCAATCCATATACCGAACCACATGTGACACATGGCGTGCCGCGTAGGTTAAACAGTACGTGATTGGTCCTTGATATACCCCGAGGGATACTGGACAATAGGTTGATAGTTTCGTCATGATTGCCTTAGTGTCGAGTAGAGACAGGGATCAGGACTAGACTATCTTTTGGCAAGGCAACATCGTCCTATCACACAATGACATGCAACTAATACAACTAATATGATATGCAGTCACACAAATGCAAGTGGTTGATTTTAATTAATTTAAGAAATTAAATAGCCCAATTAAATCAATAAAGTTTAGCTCTCGATGTCCCCAGCAGAGTCGCTAGTTCTGTGAACCAGCCTTTTATTTTTGGGGCGGGGTCCATGTCATCACTACGTGTGATTCGGAATTTTAGAAAACAAACAAAGGAGTCGCCGCCTTATTTTTAAGGAATAAGGAAACCATAAAAAATATTTTATTTTCAATAAAACATAACAAACTCCGTTCAATGAAAAGACAGTCTTCGAACCAGAAATGGATCCGGGGGCTAGGTTACGACGTGGGAAGGTTCCAAGTTTTCACTTGTTGGCACCCACCTCGCCCTAATTATAGGACTTCTAATTTATTTGGGCTATTTAAAATCTCAATGCAAACAATTCTTAAATATTCTAATCAACCAATGAAAATAGTGATATAAATGCAATAATCTATATCAGTAATAATAAAAATAATATACAAACAAACCCTAAAAACCTAGGACACCCAACTAGCATCCTAGGGCGGACTTGAGCCCTATTAACGCCTACGTAACTTACTAGTGTTACCTAGCAAGTATCAAAGTCCATGTAGTTCGACTACCCTAGGATTCTCCTATTGTAATGAACCACATCATCTAAAAGTATTCAACTTTATTCAATACTCTATCTTCGAGAGTTTTTTTATCCACTTAAAATCATTTTGCAAAACAGTTCGATAATTAAAAGATTTCCATGCAATTGGAATTTTAAAAGATAAAACTTATCTTTTAGAAGTAAACCTCAATTTAAACTTCAAATCGATCATCATCCATGGAATTTCATTCCAAAAATCATTTCTTTTTCAAAGAAATTATTTCAAATACAAATTCTTTTAAAATATTCCCATTTCATGGGAAATCATTTAACAAATCGATTATTTTCAATAAAAATCATTTTTTTGAAATCTCTCTCGAGGATAGACTCCTAAACTCAATAAAACACTTGAATTCGAATGCGACTCTTACAACAAATGAATATCCTAGGGAAGGTCAAGTGACCTTCCTAAACCTAGGGTCTCTAACTAACCCTAAAGTTAATCTAAAATCCTAAAACACTAATGCAATGCATGCTGAAATTTAAACACAATAGACAAATATGCATGAAATTGATTCTAACAATGCATGAAAATGCTCCGAAATGCACACTAATTCCACTAAGTGAACCTAGGCATATTTCTAAATTGGATTTGATCCTAAAATGAATTTTTAGAATAATTTAAAGGCATAAACAAATCCGGACAGATTTGAATGCAAACCTTAAACCATTCTAAAAACCCTAAAAAAAAAATAAAAAAAATCATGAAAATGGCCTAGCATGCATCCTACACGAATATACTATAAAAATACTATAAGAATCATGAAAAAATATGGCTTAAAAATGTTAATCAAGCCACTTTAAAGCATATATTCAAATCTGGACAGACTTGAGTACATGTTTAAAATAGCCTAAAAATCATTATTAATCCATGAAAAATAACAAACAAATATCCTGGCATACAACCTAACATGCTCGACTAAATTACTATGCAAAAAAAACATATCAAAAACTAAACAAAAACATTCTTTAAACAATTATTCTAAACACAAGGGAAGGATCTTACCTTTGCACGCTCCCTCGTACACATTTTATATATTCAAACCATCAAATCCATATCAAGTGCTTAAATAATCATAAAAGCGTGGAAAATAATGACTCAAGACTCATCACATGTCAAAAATAATGCATCAATATACTTATATAATTATTAATATCGCATGATTATCAAATGGACATCACAAGATTTCAACAAAATGCAAATATGTTGATACTTACCCTAAACATGCACACACACATAAAATAATAACAAATGACTCATCCTAAACATGCTTACTCACATGGAATCATACTAAAACTCATCATAAACATGTTTACTCTCATAAAATCATAACAAATCTCATCCTAAACATGCTTACTCACATGAAATCATGATAAATCTCATCCTAAACAAACTAATATTACTCTATCATGCATGAACTAACAAGTGAAAACTATTCATATTATACACAATAAACACATGAGAATGGAAGTTAGTTCATCTCACACAAAGATGAACCAAACTTCCACCATGGTATCAAAAAGAAGATTTACATGAAGAATAACAAAAGGACAAAGTGAGGATTAAATGCTTACCTTTCTTCTTCCTCCTTGGCTACCTTCTTTCAAGCCTCCAAGACCTTGAGTTCCTCCACTCTCTCCCTTCTTAACTCCGTTGTGCGTATAAAGTGCTTATCAATCCCAAGTGTAGGATCTACCGTTGCAAGCATAATAATACATGGAGTCCATGGTTTTGTCCTCAGAGATAAGCAGTCAGAGAAAAACTCGAAAATCCTTTTGAAATGTTGTTTATTGTAGAGAAAAAGAAAAGAAAATCAATGGTTGTTTTGAAATTGGTTTTGTGTAAAATACACAAGGATTGTTTATAGCCTTACTTTTAAAGAGAGAGAACTGAGATTCAGAGTTCAACTTGTTCATACCATTAGTTTTAATTCACCATAAATATTACTCATCTAGATTACATTGAAGAATGGTCTGGATGGAAGATTTGACAATAAAAACTATCAAACTATTCAAGAAATAGGATATTCATGATAAACACTCTTTGAGACAATTAACATACACTTGGAACGCTTTCAGTGCTAAAAACTATCTGCGGCAAGAAACCCTGTCAACAGATAGAAAAAGCTAGCAGTTCCTTGTGGATCGAGAACAAACACTATGTTTAGTATGAATATCTAAATCTGTCTAGTTAAGACATATGTGAGAATTAGTACATCTGATACGAATCAAGCATCCCTCTTCATCCCAGCTAAATGTTTAGCTACTCATAATAATGAAAATTAATTTCATTAATTCAGAAGAACTTGAAAACATAATTAACACTTGAAAATTATGAAATGAACTTCTATAAATTGGAATTAAACCAAACAAAGTTCTTGTTACAGATTAAAACTAACAAGTATTAAGATTACTACAAGTAAATTAACTAAATATTAACTGAACTTTAACTATTTAACAAAGAAAGATGAGAAAGATGAGAGAGAAGAGAGAAAACCTTAACAAAACCTAAAATATTCTAAGTTACAAAAAAAAAAAAAAAAAATATTCACGTATGTACAAAGATCTGGGCAAAAGTTTATATACTAAGACCTGTGAAATTACAATTTTGCCCTTCAAAAAGTCAGAAAATCTAGATATTTATGTTAAGGCGTCGCCCATTACCGATAATGGAGAAGACAGCTATCGGTAATGGCTCTTCTTGAAACAAACTTCGAAGTTAAGCAAACTGTCAGTACCGATAGTCATGTATGGAACTATCAGTAATGGTCTTGGACTGTTCATACTGTGAAATCTGAGCTTGAAGCTTGTATCGATAATATCCAAATGGTCTATAGGTAATAAGATCACACTGAGACTTTGACTTGCTCCTTCCATCTACCATTACTGATAATGGATAATGCTGCTACCGGTAATAGCTTACTTCTGATGGCTGATGCTGGCTCACAAGACATTCATTACCGATAATGGATATTGCTTCTATCGGTAATGAGATTCTGCTGGAATGGGGATTGGCTTCCTTCTCTTGAACTACCGATAGTGGTAATGACCATTATCGGTAGTTATGCTTTAGAGGTCCTGGATATGTTCATTTGTTGCATTTAGAGGAGATGATTACCGATAATAGACAATGCCATTATCGGTAGTGAGCTTTTTCTGGCAAAAATTCTTCACAAACAAGTTTCAACTTGCTTTAAAACTTTCATGACTTAGCTTATCATTTATTTCATCCATAAAGTGCGAGATTCCTGCAATTACAAAAATAACAAACATAAATAAAAACTACTAAATATATACTACCTATGTACATCAAAAGACGACAATTTGGACTACATTATCACCATTGAAAGTGCATGATTGTGTAACAATCAGTTCTATCTCAAAATGATGAACTAAAAACGAAAATCCAAAAACCCTAGCCTCTGTTCCTCTTGAACCTCCTCTTCTAACTCTATCAAGGTGTATTTATAGAGTTAGGGTTAAAAAACCTTGAATGGATGGGATTAATTCATCTAAAACTCATCATAGGGTTTAGAATGATTCATTTTAGGGTTTTGGAGCTGAAACCCCTTTGAATTCGTTCAAAAAAATCAAGCAAAGTCGGGCAAAATAGGTGGGATTGCTTCAAACTTTCCAAATCCATAAGATGGGGTCGACCATCCTGATGGCCTTCCAAGGCCTGGACGGCTAGCCGTCCTAGCTTGGACGGTTGGCCGTCCTAGCTTGGACGGTCAACAAGTTGGCTTTCCCCCAATTTACCCAATTTTCGAGGGATTTTTGTATTTTTGCCATATCTTGCTCAATTTGAATCCAAATTCGATGATCCAGGTGTCAAAACGACCGTGCTTTGATCCTCTACATTCCTAGAAGGGTTTTGGGTGAAAAATGCTTGACCACGGGTGAAAAATGCTTGACCATTCTTTATTTTGTAAAATTGATCAATTAGGCTTAACCCACTTCTAAGAACATGGTTTTATTATGAAATTGATACTTGAAAACATATTTTGAAAGCCTTTGATTTTGGTGAAAACGACCAATTCACGGTCAATTTGAATAAAACCCTAATTTAGCTCATTCTTGCCCGTAGGGTCGATTTTGGGCGAATCCAACCCATCCATTCAAAGTTCAATTGACGTTCCACACTCCACACATCCATATAAACTCCATGAAACAATCCGTTTCGAATTCGGAGATCATTCGGAAATTATACAAGAAAAATGATGAAAACGCCCTTCAGGTCGCAAAGACCCTAATTACCTATCGAGTTCTCATCAGAATGACATGAAAATTTACAGGGATGTTCTAAGACACCTTAAAAGTCAAATGCAATACAAATGAATTGATTCCAATTCAAATGTACACATGAAATAATGAACTATTCATTTTCCTCGAAAATGGCAGTTTGGGAAACTTGGTCTTTACAAGTCCAATTCTCCACCAAATGATCAACTCTTCAAGTTAATCATTTGCATAAACATATGATAAAAAAATTGGTAAAAATGGGGTTTCCACACAAGCCATGTAAGTGAAGAGATTCATTTCTTGTCAAAAACTGATTTTGTATGATTCAATTTTTGTTTCTTTTTCTTCCAATATTTTCCTGGAAATCAAGTGGATCGAGGATAAATGCTTGTTTTTTATTTTTTTTTTCCACATTAATTCTTGAAAACTAATATCCAGTACGTCTTTAATTATTATTGTTAGGTTTAGATTATGAGTGTTGGCTTGCACTACAATAAAAAATGCTTTTGAAGACAGACATTTGAAAACGGTTTTGAAAACCGTGAAGACAGTTTTTGTGACTGTCCATATTGCTGCACATTTAAAGACCGTTTTTGTCACGGTTCATTAAACCGTGTTCCATTTGAAAACTAAACGACGCCATAACGTCTTGGTGGCTGAGATCTCAATATTTGGCCCTCTCTCTTTGGCGCGAAATATAACATTGGAAAGGCGCCATTTTCAGCTCTGTCATCAGCCGTACCTCACCAGATGAGAGCCTCTCTCTCATCAGAGATATTTGCCTCTCTCATCTCGATGAGAAACCCATAATCTTGCTCCGATCGACAGCACGCAGTCGCCCTCTGCCCTAAATGTGCGAAGACGAAGGTTCCTCTCACTATCAATGAAGTCACTGTGATCATCTCGTGTGAAGACGAAGAGGAAGATCAATTATGAAGCCCCCGTGAGCACCTCGACGAAGACGAAGATCAGCTATTAGGGTTTGTGAGCATCTCGTGTGAAGACGAAGATGAAGGTCAGTCCTGGAATCTCTAGCCGCCATTGATACCGGTTTCTCGCTCCCATTAGCTTGTCGCCGGCGGATCTCTGGCTTCAACTTCCCGTCGTCTATCATTGCTTCAGCTTCTGGGGTCGTCTTTGTTCGATTAGCATTCGAAATCTCAGGTAAAATCTGGACATTCGAACCCTAATTTTTCAGCTTTTCTCTAAAATTATCTATTCTCTGTTTGGTTGCTGAGAAAATTTAGGAAAAGAAAAGAAATTAGATTTTGAGCTTTGTGTATAATGTTGATTTAGTTTCACAAAAATTCAGCTCCACTAAGCTGATTAGTGATAATACACTATGTGTATATTAGATTTTCAAGTAGGTTATGGGACGTGCTGCATTTTTTTAGTAGAGCCTTCCCATTCTCATATAAAACCAATTCTCATATTATTTTTGTCGTGTAAGAAATGTATCTGCAGAGGTGAATTGATCAATTTGGTGCATGTCAAGAATCTGATTTGGTATATGTTTTGCAATATGTTTTCATGCTTTGCAATAAGTTTTCCTGGGAAACAGGTTTACCATCCATGTGTAAAACATGTCATATTGCACAATACTTCATATCATGGACTGCCACATCATAATCACAATGATACTCTCTGATGCCAACTCATCCATCAGGCTTGATAACTCCCTTTTTCTAAGATTCCATCCTTTATTGAGTAAAACAGTGCCTCCATCTCATTTGGCCATCAGCTTACATTTTAAACCTCTCAACTTTCCATAAGGATACTAAAACCCCTTTTGTTTCTCTTAGAAAACCCATCCCAATCGCTGTATAAGCAATTGAGTCAACCTTGGGAAATCCAAACTGCAATCAAAAGCCTGAATCAATTTCAATAGAGGGGGAACATCTTAATAGAATTTGAGAACAATTACTTCCATGTATAATCCAGCAAAGTTGAACACAGAAGAACTGTGTGCATGTGTGTGTGTGTGTGTGGACTCAGAGTAGTGTGTCGTCAAGGAATCACCACCTATGGCTGGTAACTGGTCATTCATGGAGGACACACCACCAAAACTCCTTCACTCGTGCCAAAATAAAGCAAGCCTTCCATCACCAGCAAAACAATCACTTTCTCACTACAAAATTCTAAAAATAAATTTGTAGGTTTGGGACATAGCGGCAGAACCTTTTTATGATAAAAAGAAGACTAAAATACATATTCCTCCATCTAATGACTGTCACTCAGTTTGCTAATTTATACTCTACATTAAATAAGTTGTGCTTCCTATCTCTGTTGGTGTCAACAAGAAAAGTTTCATCACTTTTCCTTGATATAAATTTACCACGAGAAAACAGTAAATGGCAAAAAAGAAATAGGGGGTGAAAGCTTCTAGCCATAAAAATCGCAAGAGGGGAGAGGGAGAAGGGTGAGGGATATCATACTGCACAAATGGCTATATGGAGGGAGAGATGATGTGAGGCAAGTTGCACACGCATAACACATGCCAACATTCCCAGTTATACTAACATTATTCAAAGAGGTGAAATTGAAAAATTTACAAGGCCCGTATGCATTAACACTAATAAACTAAGCCTTATTAATCTGTTTACATGTGATGATCAGATGAATGCTTAAAAAAATAACTTACATATATCTAGCTTAATAACTTATTATTAAGACTTAATTAGTCTCACATTTATATATCTAGCTTGTATAAATAAACCCAAGACATGAGAAACGTATGTGCCATGTAATGGCAACAGTTCATGGTTATGACTTATATTTCCAAAAATCATGATCTCTACTTTGATTTGTAATGTATAGACACCTTAATTAGTGATTTATGA
>JAESVK010067726.1:21833-34360 GCA_017140935.1 Hamamelis virginiana
TTTGATTTGTAATGTATAGACACCTTAATTAGTGATTTATGATTTGTACATTATAGTTTTATACACACACACATACACACACACACACACACTACTCTTAAGATCGAGGCTATTTATCCCCAATTAGAACCTACAATTGTATATATGAGTTGTTATATTTTGATGAAATCTCTAACTTGGAGTGTATATATTCATATGGAATCCTTGATTTGATTAGGTATATATCATATTGTCTAGATATAGTCAAATTTTGGAGACATTATTCAAATTTCAAAACTGCTGCATATATATATAGACAATACCTCAATTCTTTTTAAAGCCAATACCTCAATTTGTTTCATTAGATCATAAGGAAATTTATTATTTGATATTCAATTATCTGTGCATGAGCCTTGAACGTCACCCACTCCCAAACTAAATCCCATGATCTTGGTTTATGCAATTTAATTTTTGAATAGTTGGAGGGAATACCTTTTTTACTTTTTTACAAACTTTAACCTTAGACCCGTTCAAGTATGTTTGTGTGACAAATTTAATGATATCTTATCATGATTTACGTACAAGGTAGTTATAACTTATGAGGTTTAGTTCTTGTGTATGTGAGACTAAATTTCATGTTATAGCTGCATTGTACTACATTTATGATGACAAAATTTGTCGACAAACAAGCTTGAATTGTCCGTTTGGATAGTTTAGGAATGTACACGTACTTCTACAGTATGTAGTCTCATGTAATTTGTTCAATTTTTGGTGAAATTATCTGCAGATACTCCTTTTGTTCTCCGGGGACATATTTAGACAACGGGACAGATTTTGGCCCTTTGTCTATTTCATGTACTTGGAGAACCATGGGGAAATGCTGTCGAAATTTCATTGGAATTAAACAAACCACTTGAGCTCCTTAAAGTAGGGGAATTTGTACATTTCTAAATGGGATAGGACCCCCCCACCCTAAGGAAGCGGTTTTGATCCAAGGCTTAATTAATCTATGTGTTGTAGGTGTTTCTCCAAAATTTTCTAAGTATGGGTAAACTGTTAGATAAATCTTGGATGGCAATGGATAGGAGACGGCGAGAATACGAAGAGGGTGTTAACCAGTTCCTATAATTTTCCTTACTCAATTCAAATGGTCATAACATCCTAAGGTGTCCATGTGTTCCATGTGTTCGATGCGCTAATTGTACGTGTTTACCTCTCGAAGAGATAAAAGATCATTTATTCATACATGGAATTGATCAAAGGTATCGAACATGGATTTGGCATGGTGAGGAGTTGCCTACCACTACTCCTTATGGTAGATATGCCAACGATGATGCTTGTTGCAACCAGCCTGACACCTATATGTTCGAAACCGTTCTTGATGGGGTTGAAATGGTTGAAGCTGCTCAGGACAACTACACAGGAGACCCTAACAAGTTTAGGGAGCTGTTAGAAGATGCTGAAAAACCATTATATCCTGGTTGCACCAAATTTACCAAGCTTTCAGTTGTTGCAAAGCTCTATAGACTGAAGGCCAGTAATGGGTTCTCCGATAAAAGTTTTACAGAACTACTGGCACTGTTAGCTGATATGTTACCGGATAAGAATGAGTTGCCTCTATCCACCTACGAGGCGAATAAGACTTTGAAATCATTGGGTTTGAATTATGAGAAGATACATGCATGTCCCAACGATTGTATACTGTACCGGAATGAATATGCGGGTGCAATCGAATATCCAACATGCCATACTTCTCGATGGAAGGATGGCAAGCTTCCTAAAGATAAATGGTGTGGTATCCCTGCAAAAGTGCTTTGGTACTTTCCGCCCATCCCATGGTTTAAGAGAATGTTTCAAACCGTGAAAATAGCAAAAGACCTGACTTGGCATGACCAAAGTCAAAAAGTGGATGATCAATTACGCTACCCTGCAGACTCAGCGTCGTGGAAGCTAGTTAATCACATGTGGCCTGAGTTTGGTGCAGAACCTCGCAATTTGCGTTTGGCTTTATCTGCGGATGGCATTAATCCCCACAGTTCGTACAACACCCCTTACAGTTGTTGGCCTGTCATTCTAGTTACGTATAACCTCCCACCGTGGTTGTGCATGAAAAGAAAGTTCACGATGTTATCGTTGTTGATTTCTGGTCCTAAACAGCCGGGGATTGATATCGATGTATATTTGGCCCCGCTAGTCGATGATTTGAAACTCTTATGGGAGGTTGGTGTTCAAGTATACGATGCATTCCGAAAAGAAATATTTACCTTAAAGGCTATCCTGATGTGGACAATAAATGACTTTCCGGCGTATGGAAACTTAAGCGGTTGCACCGTCAAGGGGTATAAGGCGTGTCCAATTTGTGGCCCAACCACGGACTCTGATAGATTGAAACATGGTAACAAGCAGTCGTATACTGCCTACAGAAGATTTCTCCCTGAGGGACACCCATTCCGAAAGAAAAGACAGGCTTTTAATGGAAAGCAAGAGGACAGGGGACGACCAATACCATTGAGTGGGGAGGAAACACTACGTCATGTTGAAGGGTGTGGACACCCCATTTTTACCAATTATTTCTACCATATGTTCATGCAAATGATTAACTAGAATAGCTTATCATTTGGTGAGGAATTGGCCTTGTAAAGACCAAATTGCCCTTTTCTGAGGAAAAGGACAATTCGTTATTTCATGTATACATTTAGATTGGAATCAACCCATTTGTATTGCATTTGACTTTTGAGTTGTTTTAGAACATCCCTGTAAATTTTCATGACATTCTGATGAGAGCTCGATAGGTAATTAGGGTTTTTGCGACTTGAAGGGCACTTTCGTCCTTTTTCTCGTATAATTTCCGAATGACCTCCGAATTCGAAACGGATTGTCTCATGAGGTTTATATGGATGTGGGGAGTGTATTTAAAGTGTCAATTGAACCTTTGAATGGTTGGGATAGATTCGTCCAAAATCGATCCCACGGGTAAGAATGAGCTGAATTAGGGTTTTGTTCAAATCGACCGTGAATTGGTCATTTTCACCAAAATAAAAGATTTTCAAAACATGTTTTCAAGTACCAATTTCATATTAAAACCATGTTTTTAGAAGTGGTTCAAGCCTAATTGATTAATTTTACAAAACAAAGAAGGGTCACATGACCAATTTTGACACAACCGGTCAATTGTCTAGCTTTTTGCTAAAAACCTTGACCATGGTCAAGTATTTTTAACCCAAAAATATTCTAAAAATGTGAAGGATCAAAACACGGTCGTTTTGAGCCCTGAACCATCGAATTTGAATTAGATTTGACCAAAATATGGCCAAGATATGAAATCCCATTGAAAATGGGAAAAATTGGGAAAGTCACTAAGGTGACCGTCCTAGCTAGGACGGCCATCAGGATGGTCGAGCCAATTTTGTTCATTTTGGAAAGTTTGAGGCTTTCCTAATTGTTTTGGCCGATTTAATTCGATTTTTTGGAATGAATTCGAACTTGGTTCAGCTTGCAAACCCTAGGAAGATTGATTCTAAGCCCTAGGATGGATTTTAGATGGATTAATCTCCACCATTCAATGATTAAAACCCTAACTCTATAAATACACTACTATAGAGTTAGAGAGGGAGGTTCACAAGCTTTAGAGAGAATTCTAGGGTTTTGAGTAGGAGGCTACAGATCTAGTTCTTCATTTTTACACCATTGGAGAGGAGATTTAAGGTGGAAAAGAGGGATTGAAGGAAGAAGCTAAGAAGGAAGAAGACAAGGTAAGGACTTTATCTTAGTTGAATTTTTTGTTGTCTTGATGTAAATCTTCTCTTTTATCTTCATGTTTTCTTTTAATATGTATTATACATAAGGATCTTTAGATGTTTGCACATGTTAGAATGGGATTAGTTATTACATGTTGTTTGTTTAATGTAGTTTGCATGATTAAAGTTAACTTTGTTGTTATTTTATGTTAGTATGCATGTCTAGGGTTCGTTAGTTTTATTATAATTTTATGTTAGTATGCATGACTAGGGTTAGTTCTATTTGTGATTTTATGTATGTCTAGGGTTGTTATTGTTTTGTTATGATTTTATGTATATATGAATGTTAGGGTTAGTTTTCTTGTTATTTTATGTGTGCATGCGTAATTAGAAGTAGTTTTATCATTATGATTTGATGTATATATGCATGTTAGGGTTAGCTTTGTTATGATCTCGTGTAAGTATGCATGTTAGAGTTAGTTTTATTGTATTTTATGTGTGTATGCATGATTAGAAGTAGTTTTGTCATTGTTTTATGTGAATATGCATGATTAGGGTTAGTTTTATTATGATTATATGATTAGCAAGCATGTTAGGATATTTTCCATTATGATTTTATGTGATTAGATGTGTTTAGGATTAGTTTTGTTATTATTTTATGCTAGTAATCATGTTTAGGATGAGTTTTTTCATTATTTTATGTGTAAGCATGTTTAGAATAAATGTTGATATGTTCATATTGTTATTTGAATCTCTTAATGTTTGATTGATGGTATTAATGATGATATGAATGTGTTAATATGTTATTTTGACATGTGGTGAGTCTTGAGTCTTTTTGTTTATGCTCTTTATGATTATTTAAACACTTGTCATGGATTTGATTGTTTGAATATATAAATTGTGTACGAGGGAGCGTGCGAAGGTAAGATCCTCCCCTTGTGTTTAAATTAATTATTTAAGCATATTTTTGTGTAGTTTTTGACATGTTTTTGCATGGTAATTTAGTCGAGCATGATAGATCGTATGCTAGGGTGTTTATTTGATATTTTTTTGGATTAAAGATGAATTTTAAGCTACTTTAATTATGTATTCAAATCTGTCCAGATTTGAATACATGTTTTGAAGTGGTTTAATTAACATTTTTAAGCCATATTTTGCATGATTCTTATAGTATGTTCATAGTATATTCATGTAGAAAGCATGCTAGGTCATCTTCACAATTTTTATTCTTTATTTTCATGGTTTTTAGAGTGGTTTAAGGTTCATCCTCAAATCTGTCCGGGTTTGTTTATGTCCTTAAATCGCTTCTAAAAATTATTTTAGGGCCAAATCTAACTTAGAAATATGCTTAGGATCACAAGTTTGATTAGTATGCATTTAGGAACATTTTCATGCATGGTTAGAATTGATTTTGTGAATGTTTGATTAATTTATTTAAATTCCAGCATGCATTTGCATTAGTATGTTAGGTTTTTAGATTAACTTTAGGGCTAGTTAGAGACCCTAGGCTTAGGAAGGTCACTTGACCTTCCCTAAGACTGTCCTTTGTTGTAAAGACTGCTATTAGATTTGAGTATTTCAATTGATTTAAGTGTCTATCTTCGAGAGATTTTCTAAAAATGATTTTGATATAATGTTTATGAAATAAACATGATTTTATGAGAGATTTGAATATTAAATGATTTTCAAAAGAATTTGAAGTGTTTTAAGATTTTTATCTTGGATTGAGATTCCTCCCGATATGATTTGTTTTCTTGAATAATCTTTGAAAAAGATTTTCAATTGGAATTGAATTCTAAAGATAAGAATTATTTAGAATATTTGGATTTTAAGAAAGTCTTTTAATTTGAAATGATTTCAAATAAATGATTTTAAATGAATAAAAAACTCTCGAAGTTAGAGACTTGAATTAGGTTGAATACCGTTGATGATATGATCGATTACAATAGGAGAGTCTTAAGGTAGTCGAACTACGTGGACTTTGATACTTGCTAGGTGATACTAGTAAGTTACGTAGGCGCTAATAGGGCTCAAGTCCGCCCTAGGATGCCCGTAGGGTATTCTAGGTTCTTAGGGTTTGTTTGTATTTTTTTTTATTAATATAACTAATATAGATAATGCATTTATATCATTACTTTATTGGTTGATTTAGATTATTTATGATTGTTTGTAATAAGAAATTTAAATAGCCCAAATAAATTAGAAGTCCTTTAATTAGGGCGAGGTGGGTGCCTACAAGTGAAAGCTTGGAACCTTCCCACGTCGTAACCTAGCCCCCCGATCCAACTCTAGTTTGTAGACAGTCTTTTCATTGAAAATGGAGTTTGTTTTGTTTTAAAATAAATATTTTTATGGTTTCCTTATTCCTTAAAAATAAGGTGGCGACTCCTTTGTTTTGTTTGTTTTCTAAACCCCCCTAATCACATCGCCCGGTGATGATGTGGACTCACCTCATAAAGCCCCGTCAGGTGGCTAGTCCACAGAACTGGCAACTCCGTTGGGGATGTCGAGGGCTAAACTTCATTGATTTAATTGGGCTATTTAATTTCTTAAATTAATTAAAATCAACCACTTGCATTTGTGTGATTGCATATCATTTTAGTTATATTAGCTGCATGTCATTGTGTGATAAGACGATGTTGCCTTGCCAAACGATGGTCTAGTCCCGATCCCTGTCTCCACTCGACACTAGGGCAATCATGACGAAACCATCAACCTATTGTCAAGTATCTGATTGTACCACAATCATACCATTCAACTATGGTATTACTATGTTCTCTTATATATATAATTGTTTACTAAATAGCGTTTTGTATAAATATCTATACAATTGGGTTTAAATCTCTGTTTCAAGAAATCTGTGCAGATTTTGTAAATTAAAGTCGTCACTGATGGAGCCTTGAAGAGCATCTCGAATCTAAAGAGCATTCAGAAGGATCCACAGCAACCGGGGGAAGTACGAAAGAGCAGTCGATGAGACTCCGCATGAAAAGTCAAAGTTTGACCTTGACTATCGATAGCCAAGATGCGCTATCGATAGCTCCTCTATCGATAGCGCACCTTCGCTATCGATAGCCAGAGGCGGCTGCGGGCAAAAGAGATATTTTGAGATATTTTGAGGGCCCTTTGGTCTTTTTCCTTTTCCTTCTATAAATAGAAGTGTAACGACGACTTAAAGAGGGTTCATGACTTATGCTCTGAATCATTACTCTGCTATTTTAATTCAAGTTACAGTTTATTTTCGCATTTTATTCGGTAGTTTCCGTTTTCAGCAATTTCCAATTCTGCAATTTTTCTTTCAATGCCTGGCTCAATTCTCACTTGAGGATTGTTCTTTCCTATTAAGTCTTTACTTTCAGTAATTTACGTTTCTGTTATTTTCCTTTTTATGCATGGCTCAGTTCTCACTTGAGAACTGTTCTTTACTTTTTCTGTCTTTTTCTTTATTTACTTAAGTCTTTTCTTTATTTACTTCAGTCACTTTTCTTTATTTATTTTCGCCATTTTCTTTATTTATTTCTGCCATTTTCCTTATTTCTTCAGTCATTTAATTACTGCTTTTATTTTCTTTTTCCATCCCGTGAACCCTTAAAGCTTGTCATGGATAAAGGATATTCTCCTCCATTGATGTGTAGCTAATACTCCAAGCTTAGGTGAGGATGAAGTTGGATTCATTATACAATCCTATTTTATAAACATCCCTCTATTTGTATTATGTGATTGCATAGTTGTGAAGGTTTTACCGCACACTATCGCCAAATATAATATCATATAATTGTACATCTGTGATTGCAATTATATAATTATGCAATGGTTCTTATTGGTATGAATACAAACCCGCATGCTTTATTCCTCATTTAAGGTGGATAGCGATATTCCATTCTTTTCCAGGATAAACTTGCCGGTCCTGTATTCATAATCTTTTTGGGACTTCCTTCTTGTAGTTGGAAGAACCACCATACATAATTACTATAGTGAGGATTTTATAAACATAAATTGTATAATTGATATTCAATGGGCTTCTCACCCAAGTTCTGCTCATTCCACCAATTAATTGCATTTTTTTACTAAGCTTTATTAAAATTACTGCGTTTTCGCTTCGACCCAATCGGAGCATTCCCACCAACCAATTTAATTGACACTATTCTTTCCGCTTGAATTAATTCTAAGAGTCTTTTAATATAAACCTGCATTTCCCAGTGGTTCGACACCCGTGCTCACTAGTCACAATCGAATTGAGATTATAAGTCACGCGGTTTTATAAATTATTAATCTTGATCACTGACAAGGAATAATCTCCCTTGTCATCTGAAGCGATCAAATTTTGGCGCCGTTGCCGGGGATTACGGTTTATTTATAAAGAATATTTGGATTTAATTTAAGTAGTAAATATTAATACTGTTAATATTACTTAATATAAATTCTTTTATATTGTTAAATCTATATATTATAATTATTAGTTATTATTCATTTTTCTTCTTTCTCTAACTACAGGTGGCTGAAATCAGGAATTGGGAGCTTCACTCCCGCGCGCTTAAAATAACAAATTAAAAGCTAAAGATTAACTGCTCACGATTTGTTTATTTAATTCCGTGATTATCTGTGGAGACCTCTTTTATGCGGGGTAGAAGGTCGTTGTCATTTAACGTAATCCCTTTAGACTCTGAAATCGAAAGAACTCTGAGAGCTGTTAAGGCTTCTCAAAGTCAGTCCAGTGAGTCAGTACCTTTGCATCAATTAGAAATGGCTGAATCATCTGCACACACTGCCATGTTACCTGCGGATAATATTCAAGCACCACCAGGTCTTAAAACTCTTAGGGATCACTTTATGCCCAATAGTTTTAATCCACCCTCCTGTATCCAAATTCCGCACATAGAGAATCTCATCTATGAGTTAAGCATGCTACCATTCAGATGCTTCCTACGTTCTATGGGTTAGATAGAGAGAACCCATACGACCATTTGCAGGAATTCTTAGGGATTTGTTCGACTATTAGAATTCAGGGGTTCCATCCAGAATCCCTGAAATTGTTCTTATTCCCGTTTTCTTTGAAAGATAAGGCCAAACACTGGCTTTGTACTCTCCAAACCCCTGTCCCTATCACTACTTGGGAACAGCTTCAAAAGTTATTCCTGTCTAGATTTTACTCTGTCGGTAAAACTCACCAAATGCGACGAGGTATAACAAACTTCGCCCAACATGAACAGGAATCTTTTCACGAAGCCTGGGAAAGAATGAAGGAACTTCTTAGATTATGCCCCCATCACGATGTACCTAAGTGGCAAATCATAGAATCTTTTGTTAGAGGTTTAACAGAGGGTGACACGCAGACTGTGAAATCTGCCTGTGGGGGAGCTATTTTAAGTAAAGGTGAGGATGAAATGTGGGCTTTATTTGAAGCGTTGAGTGAGGATTCGTTCCACATGGCCTCAATGTCTTTAGGTAACCGTGACGATGCGTTAGTAAAGAAACCGCCTCCCAAAAAGGGCGGTATTTATCATGTGGACACCCAAGTTATGGCAAATAAACAAGTTGAGGCTCTGTCTCAAAAGCTTGACCAGTTAATCGCGGCACAAGGGCAATCTTCAAAAGCCCATGTGAAACCTGTCAACTTGGTGTGCAATATTTGCACTGACCCAGCTCACGAGACCCCATATTGTCCTATGGCAGGCCAGTACCCAGAGTTTGTCCAAGAGCAGGTTAATGCTGCTCAAGGATATGCACCACCTAGGAATGACCCATATTCCAACACGTATAATCCTGGGTGGAAGACTCACCCCAATTTCCAGTGGTCTAGCCAGCCTAGAGGATCCAATCCTAGTCAACCTGCAAGACCCACATATAGCAGTAACCCTGCTATCAGTCAACCCTATAGACCACCATTGATGCAATCCCAGTACCCCAGTTATGGTGCTCCTCAAGCACCTGCACCCCAGTATCAGAGTCAAGCTGTGACTCAACCACCACCACAACCTCATAGAACTCCTGGTTTTGAGGAACAAGTCCTAGCTACCCTGAAAAGTCTAGAGGCTTTAGCACAACTCACTCATTCCCATTCCCAATCTATTTCAAAGTTAGAAACCCAAATGGGTCAACTAGTGACTTCATTTAGTCGCAGAGAGGAAGGGAAATTTCCGAGTCAGGCTGTTGCCAATCCCAAGGGAGCTTTTGTAGCTGAGAGTTCTTCTTCTCAGAACCCACATTGTAATGAGGAAGTTAAGGCTGTTACAGTCTTGCGGAGTGGGAAGGTGGTAGCTAATAGAGTAGGGGAGAAAGAGAGAGAGAAAGAGAGAGAGATAGAGAGAGAGAAAGAGAGGGAAATAGAGAAAGAACCTGCAATAGAGAAAGAGTCTGAAGCTTCGAGGGATAACTTTCCCGCAGCTTTAGACAATCCATTGGCATCGTATGTGCCGAAAGCCCCATTTCCATCTGCGCTGATTGCGCCTGAGAGGAGAGCGAAGAAAGGGGCTAGCATGTCGGATATGTTAGAGATGCCATTAAACATATTCCTTCATATGCCAAATTTTTGAAGGAAATGTGCACACAGCAACGCAAGGAGCGCGTGCACTTGTCTAAAACCATAGCTCCTGTTGACATAGCAAGTGCTGTGTGTCAATTCCAAGCTCCTATAAAGAGAAAAGATCCTGGAACGCCAACTATACCTTGCTTCTTAGGAAGTCATTTCATTGATAGAGCGTTAGTCGATTTTGGCGCAAGTGTGAATATTCTTCCATATTCAATTTACGCCAAAATGGAGCTTGGAACACTCCAAACCACACCTACTATTCTTCAATTTGCAGATAGGTCCACTAAGGTACCTAGAGGCATACTGCAGGATGTTTTGGTTAAGATAGATTCGTTTGTCTTTCCTGCAGATTTTATCGTCCTAGATATGGAGCCTGTTGATATTACTAGGCCCCAAATCCCGGTTATAATAGGACGACCTCTTCTGGCAACTGCTAATGCAGTCCTTCATTGTAGGACTGGCATAATGAAGGTGTCTTTTGGTAACATGAAAACCAGGCTGCAGGTTTATAGTGCAGCTAATCAACCTCATAACTTTGAGGATTGTTCTTTTGTTGACATCATAGATAAAGTGGTAGAGGAAGCTACACCTTATCTTCTGTCCAAGGACCCGTTAGAAACATGTCTTAATTACTTTGGGTTCGAGGACCATGATCTGGTGCATTCGTTCATGGAGGTGAATCTTGTCTTAGATTCTACCTCCTCTGTAGAAAAATTGCCATGGAGACCTAGGGTTGAGCCACTTCCGTCTATTGCCAGTGTCCCTTCCCCTACGTCTTTTGAGTCTCCGCCGCAACTTGAGTTAAAGCCTCTGCCGGCTAATCTCAAGTATGCATTTTTGGGTAATAGTGACACCTTGCCTGTTATAATTTCATCTTCATTAAATTTAGAACAGGAAGGTAAGTTGTTATCTGTTTTGAAAGAGCACAGAGTAGCCATAGGATGGTCGGTCGCTGATTTAAAGGGTATAGACCGGTCAATCTGCCAGCACCGTATTCACCTAGAGGAAGGTGTGAATCCTTCTAGAGATGCCCAACGTAAATTGAATCCAAATATGAAAGAGGTAGTTAAAAAGGAAGTTTTGAAACTACTGGATGCGGGTATCATTTACCCAATTTCAGATAGTGAGTGGGTTTCCCCTACTCAATTAGTTCCTAAGAAGTCTGGGATAACAGTGATAGCTAATGAGGAGGGTATTCTAGTCCCTACAAGAGCTACCACTGGTTGGAGAGTCTGTATAGACTATAGGAAATTAAATTCCAAGACTAGGAAAGACCACTTCCCTCTGCCTTATATTGACCAAATTCTAGAAAGATTATCTGGGCAGAGTTTTTATTGCTTCCTAGATGGCTATTCAGGGTATAACCAAATAGCGGTTTACCCCGAGGATCAGGAGAAAACAACGTTTACCTGTCCATTCGGGACATTTGCATTTAGGCGTATGTCTTTTGGCCTATGCAATGCCCCGAGCACGTTCCAAAGATGTATGACTTCTATCTTTTCTGATATGATAGGAGACTATCTGGAAGTGTTTATGGATGACTTTTCTGTTTTCGGTCCTTCTTTTGATGAATGCCTCTCTAATCTCTCAAAAGTGCTTAAGAGATGTTGTGAGACAAACCTTGTGCTTAGTTGGGAGAAGAGCCATTTCATGGTTCGTGAGGGTATTGTGCTTGGGCATATCGTATCTAGTAGGGGGATAGAGGTTGACAAAGCTAAGGTTGACTTAATTGCAAAACTACCTCCTCCTACTACTGTTAGGCAAATCCGGTCCTTCCTTGGACATGCAGGATTTTACAGGCGTTTCATTAAAGACTTTAGTAAAATAGCTAAACCAATGTGTAATCTGTCTGCCCAGCAGCCACGAGTTAGTGCTCCTCCATCTGGTTCACAGTTTGTGGAGGAGGAGTACATATTTGAGCAGCCGGATATCGGCGAGACTGGAGAGCCGCGCATGCCGCGCGAGTTCGAGAGCTACGCTGAGACTGAGACTGAGACCGGGTCGAGGAGAGTACCGACCCGGCGAGCCGCGAGACCATGGCCAGTGATCCTATCGGCGAGGAACTTCAACGTCGAGAGATATGTGGATCCGAAGGCCTTCAGATACGAGGGCTTGCTCGTAGAGACATTGCAGGACAGACACCTCAGCACCTGGCTGAGGAAGGGTGGAGGATATATGGCCAGCGTCGTATGTCAGTTCTACACGACAGCACACATGGCCAAGGACCAGACTCAGACCCTGCAGGCCGAGGTTGGAGGCCGGTTGATTCAGTTTACTCCGGA
>JAESVK010067728.1:0-21265 GCA_017140935.1 Hamamelis virginiana
CAAAAAGTCTACTTAAATGATAGATTTTGGAAAAACTTTCTTCTACAAAGTTGTTCAAAATGATGTTTTTTAGTAGATAAAGTGGCTAGTTTTCTTAAAAATAATATATTTTTTCATAAAACGGTATAAAATCACAAATGGTTGGGGTAGGCAAATAGTTCAAAGGGGTTTCATTATCCGCTCCCAAACAATATACCAGTTAATTAGCCAGCCCAAATTTTTTTGAGGCCCTTAGCCATGTACAGTTTACCAGCCCAAATTTTTTTTGAGGCCCTTTTCCCTTTCCATGTACAGTATATCCCAATCAAGGCAATCAGCCAGTCAATTAGCCATCCACGACTCCACTCTAACTCTCAGGCGGAAGCAGCCCATTTGATTTTCTCATATTCCAAATCAAATCTCTCTCTTTCTCTCTCTCTCAATCTCCATAGCCCTAAGCTGAAGCACAGAAGCAGAGTACCAGACCATCGAAGGTAAGATTCTTCTCTAATTTGTTTCTTCTCTATTTTAGGGCCTGTTTGATGTTGGATATTGTTTCTTCTCTATTTTAGGGTTTGTTTGGTTTGATTTGCTGAATAGAAGTTCGTATGTGTGTTATGAATGATTGTTCAGTTCGTTTAAACTGTGCTACAATTTACTGCTTCCCCATCAAACTTGCGCGACTTCCAGTTAGGCTATTAGCTCAATTAAAAGCTAAAAGAAACATTTCAGGAGTGGAATCTTCTCCCTGTCACTCTATTTTTCTCTCTTCAAAAGAAAAAAAAAAGCAACTCAGTTGATGTTGATTGCTCACATTTTCATTCAGGAAGAAAAGTTCATTCTCTCTAATTGCTTTATGATGACCTGATGAAATCGAAAAGGTTCCATCTCTTTTAACTTATTGTACGAGAACATTCATGTCATTTCCCTTGGAATGCTTTTATACTGCAAAATATATATATAGAACTATGATAAAGATGGTGGAATGGAAAAGCAACCAAAAAGAATTAAAAAATAATAATAATAAATAAGGAGTATATAGACATACTTGGTATAGCTTGATATCCAACTTGTCAAAGCCTGGCATGAAAAGGGTGACTGATGAAAGAATAATTTTGCACATTCTCACACATCTAATAAGAGGAATCAACAGTAAGCAAATAAGCAATAATATAAAACAAACATTAGATCAAGCTATAAAGCAAGCATCCATGATAAATGATCAATTCTCAAATTCCAAATTCATTTTTGAACGTAATTTTTTATAAATCTGTTCATAGTGCTTATGGTAAATATGCTAATTTTCCTTTCTCACCTTTTTTTTTTTCTTTTTGAATGCAGTAGAAGATGACCATAATGCTGTTTTATTTATGGATGGAGGAAATTATGTTGGCTAGCTACTTTGCTTACACGGGTATTCTCTTCTATTTAGTGTTTCTTTTATGTTGATGTTATTTAGGGATTTAACTGTATGTTTTTTTTTTTTATTTCCTATATATTTGAATTATATTCATTTTAATAGATTAAATATTTTGATTTTTGTTTGATATATGTGTATTAGTGAATGGTGATAGGAGGTTATGGGTGAGCCAAATGAAAACCCTTTTGTGAATTGCTTGTTGTAGTATGGTTGTAGGTTTTAACCTAAGAGAAACTAAGATATGCAAAATTTTTTTTTTTTTTTTATATATGTCAAAATGTAGAAGGGTCTCATTCTAGGAACTCGCTTAGGGCCACCCAAACCCGAGAGCCGGCCCTGTTGCCGGCCTCTCAGTGCTCCATTACGCATGTCACCCCGGCCTTGATGCAGCAAGCTGTCCTTCAGCAACAGTCTCTCTAGGGAAGTGAAGAAGCAAATAAGAGAAGGCTGTAGCATTACACAGAGTTTCAGCTGCCTTCAAATTTCCCTATTCATACTGCTCCGAATCTAAATCCAGGTCCGGACCTTATAAGCTATTTAAGTATGAAGATTTATATGTACATTTCGTCATTTCTCTTTTCCATAGAAATATGGAACAGGTAATTCGCATGAATTTAAAAAAAATAAAATAAAATTACAGATGGAACCATGTACTTAATCTTGTTTGTCTGAAATTTGATGAATTCTTGCAGGCAGGGAAAAGTTGGAGGGAAGGAACAGCTTCAAATTTGATGGACCCAAAGTACATTGAGCCATTGAGGGCCGGTTCAAGGACTGAAATGATGAGATGCATCCACAATTGTTTATTATGTCTTCAAGAAAATATATCTGACAGACCAACCATGGCTTCGGTTGTTCTGATGCTTAGTAGCCACTCTCTTACTCCCAAACTACCTTCCGAGTCTTCATCTTTAATGAACAGTAGTAGCATGGATCCAGAAATGCTGTTGCTGCGGGAGCATAACTCATTTGCCCATTTTTCAGCATATGAGGCTTCAATGATGAGCTTGAACCTCGGTAATGTTAATTTGTGGATGGAATTTGCATGTGTTGAAATTTTACACTACTTTGGTTCATGACATTATACAAGATTTATCCATTACAAATTATTTACTGTTTTTGAGTTCTTCATGTATTGATCGAGCATGTATGAATTTTGTTCTCCTCCAATTCAAAACACTATACATATATGTATTTTGTATGTATAAAAGAACATCTGCTCGGGCAGACTTTAATTGGTACACATTGTCACATGCACCTCTTTAGAATTACCATTGCCCAGACATACTCAAGAAAACAAAAATTAGTCAATTGGTTGAAGCCTCCGAGAGGTTGGATAAAATTGAATTGTGATGGTAGTTGTCGTGGAAATCCCGGAAGTTCAGGGGGTGGTGGTATTATAAGAGATGATAGGGGAAATTTTAAAGGGGCTTTCTCACGCCACTTTGGCTTTGGTACTAATAATGGGGCGGAACTTAAGGCTCTTTTGGACGGAGTGAAGTTGTGTAAAAGGCTGCGCTATGTTGATATCATCATTGAAAGTGACTCTAAAGTTGTAGTGGAGTGGTTCTGGTCAGGGAGATGTTCTCTGTGGTACTTATGGGATTTTTGGGATGAGTTAATCTCAGAGATGGAGGGGCTTAATGTTAGAGTGATCCATCAATTTCGGGAAGCGAATCAAGCTGCAGATTTTCTGGCTAAGCAAGGTGAATTGGGAAGAAATATTATTTATGAGGCGAACCAACAAATTCCCCCAGTTTTAAAAGGTATTGTTCGGGTGGATAAGGTGGGTCTTCCCGCCATTCGTTTCTAATTTTTTTTAGGCCTGTTTTGCATGTTTATATCTTCTTAGGCTGGTTTAGATTTTTTGGAGCATTATTTTTTTCGTTTTTTGTTTTTGTTGGTTTGTTTTTGAGAGGTTTTTATTGTTCTTTCTTGCAATCTTTTAGTTGCTTGGATTGTTAATTCGGTATTCCTCCGCCATTTGTGAGGGTTTATCAATAAATAAATTAAAAAAAAAAAAAAAAGTTCTGTTCAGGTTAGCTTTAATTTGCTTAAAATTATTTTTAGTATTCAAAATTCTAATTAATTTAAAAGATAGGGTGATAATTACTTTTAGATGATTTGAGAAATAATAGGATGGTTGGTCAAAATTAGACCCTCTTGGCTTTTGCTGCAAAGTGCAATTGCGCAAACTCTGCATGAAAGGGGGCACACGCGCGGTTGAGAATTTGCCTGGTAGGAATCGGACTGAAGTATGGTATACCATCAATTCAATCTATAATTGAAAACCTAGTATGGTAACTGTTTTAAAAAATGCCAATATCCTTGTAGTAGTCCAGTGGCATGTATCTCTAATTAATTTCAAGAAAGAGCACGCTCTTGGATTAAAGTAACTCTGCATGAAAGCATATTGAAACTCATTTGTTTACTTTCTATTTTTTTGTAAAGAGAGAAAAGAAGAAGTGCGAAGTTATTACGTATCAGAAAGCAAAAAATCTCAGGTTTAATTTCTCTAGAAGGGTTAGCCACCAACTCAAATTTTTTAGGCCTTAATTGATTGGAGTGGAAAATAGCCTTAACCATATTTGAAAATGGGTGTTTACCCATATGTCCTATTTATAAGTTTTGTTTATCCAAAAATCCCGCCATCTTTTTACTTTACCCAAAAGTCCCTTTGAATGAGAAACACATCAATTTGTTCTTTCATTTTGCAGAAACCGATCATTTTGTAAAAAACTGATGCATAAATCAGTTTTTTGAAAGTGCTTGAAAAATTAATGTATAGATCGGCTTTTTGAAAGTGTCTGGACTTTTGGGTAATAATAAAACTTAAATTTGAAATTTTTGGTAAAGTAAAACGATGATAGAACTTTTGAATAAAAAAGAACTTAAAATAAAACTTTTGGATAATTTTCCCACTAGAAAATTAATTGGGCGGAAAGTTCTGTTAATTTGTTAGTAATGGAAAAACGCAGACTGTTGACTTGTTAGTAATGGAAAAAACGCGGACTGTTGACGTCAAAATAAATAATAATAAAACAAAATATTAAATTACTTAAATAATAACAATAATTTATTTTTTTTGACCTTTTGTGTGGAAGTGGTAATAATATATAATAATAATGTTAATTAATTAGGAATTAAGCAGGTAAGCAAATTGACGGGTCCACGGTGGGAAATCTCCTATCTCTTTCACGTAAAGAGTATTTTGGATTGAATTTGCAAAGCTCACAGGCTCCAGTTTGCGTTTGGTTATCTAATTATGTTGAGGGCATTCTTATTGGTATATATATTGATGTGCTTTTTTATTTTTATTTTATGACATAGGGTATCTAGGGTCTAATCCTATCTCGTGCTAATCCGAGATTTGGATTCATCAGACTAATCCCTAGAGATGTGAAAAGGTGCATAAAAGAACAGCCATGCCATGTCCAAGTGAAAATATACCTGTTATAAAAAAAGTAAATTGGTCCACTTGAATATGACTATATGAGTGAAATTATTTTTAATATATGTGACGTGCTTGACCAAATTTTGAGCAAAAGCTTGTATTAATAATTTGTTGAAATTTTCAACACTTCCATTTCCGAGAAAATGAATTAATTAACATCCTATACTTGGAAATATATACCGAATACAACTTTGCGGTTTCTTCATTATTATGCTACGGAATCCTTCATCTTGCATCACAGATCGACTATATAGACACAGGCCGGCCAGGTGACACGAATGGCAAGACTGTTTTTCTTCATTTCTGTCATTCTCGTACAGCTTCTTGTTAGGACTACCATTGCCCAGCCAAAATTCCTATACAGTGTCTGTTCAAGCAGGGGTGGAGCCAGGATTTTGTATTGGGGGTGCCAACATTAAAAACAAAAATCTAAACTTGTTTTAGGGGGTGCCATTTGGGAAAACTCATGTACTTTTACTACATAAACCTATATATGATATATATACTATATGTATATATTATAGGAGTCAGTGGGTGCCATGGCCCCCCTTGGCTATAAGGTGGCTCCGCCCCTGTGTTCAAGCAGTGGTAATTACAGCAGCAACAGTACCTACAAGGCAAATCTCAACACCCTCCTTTCCTCCATCAACAACACTGAAATCGGCTATGGCTTTTACAACTTTTCCACAGGCGAAAACTGTTGAATATTTTCAAAATAAAGTATTTTAAAATGAGTTTTAATATTGAGGTTTTTGAAAATTTTCTTTGTTCTTTAGAAAGCTTGAAAGTGCATTTTTTCACTTGTCCCACATTGGAAAAACAGAAGGAGGTTAAAGGCTTTATAAGTTCTTAGTTTGGACTTATGGGTTGAGCCCCAAGGAGTACCCAAATTTTGTGAGGAGGGAGGACCTAAGCAAGATTGGACTTGGACCCAAAAACCACGCGGCCCCTGCTCCGCCCCGAGTTGGGTTGGGTCATTAGATCCAATGGGCCTATTCTTTTTGGATAAAATCAAATTGGATTTTTAATAGGCCTGAGTGTTGGGTTTGGAGCGGAACTAACCCGCGTGGATGCAGACTTGGGTCTGGAGCGGCTGACCCGCGCACGGACAGTCACCAGTCATGGGGTACAACCAAAGGGGTACCTTTGGTCCCGAACCCCTCTATAAATAGGGGTCCGACCAGATCATTTATTCATCCCAATTCATAATCGAACATTCTTCTGAATTCTCTCTCCCTCTCGTGTTTACGATGGGTTCTGGCTTTTAATCTTCGTTCAATTGGTGCATAATTGAGACGCAGTGTCTTGGTTCACTTGGATTATATCACAAGGGTATTCTGCTCTATTTCCGTTGGTACATACGCAAATAGAAGATCTATAGATCAGCCTCATTTTATCATAAGGCGAATTTGCTGTCAACCCGGTGCACACATTTGGTGGGGGCAAATATTGTCTTTAGGAAAGCGACATAGTTACGTGACTTGAGGCGTATATTCTACTTTGGAGTTTTGTCAGGTTACACCAGATTTTTCAACAATCTAAAGACAATATTCACAATGCCCGACTAGTCAGACGAGTTACACCTCCAATTGCTAGAATTTTACGTCAGGCAAGAAGACATACTGAAAGAAGAAGGCAGGAAATAAGGCAGGTTTTCATAAGGTATTGATTGGCTCGTCAGATGAGATTTTTTCGAGATGGACGAAGAAGAATTTTTCTGAGTCTTCAAACTTTATGTCAGATTGTGGAAACTTATAATCGGGCAGTAGAGCATTTATTTCCTGATTTGTTAATTGAGTTTCCAGATTTGATAGTTGAATTTTAGTGTACTGATTTGATAATTGTATTTTCAATAATATTTAATAATAATAAAAAAAATTATTGAAAATATAATGGCTCAGTCACTTCAACTAATGACTCAGAATTTTATGAAGTTAGAAAGGTTTGATGGGGGAAATTTCAGGCGTTGGTAGAAGAAGATGCATTTTTTACTCACCACACTGAATGTGGTCTATGTTTTAAACACATCATATCCAGAGGAGCAAGAAAATGAAACATTAGCATAGACTCGAGAAAGAACCAAGTGGGAGAATGATGACTACATTTGCAGAGGACACATTCTGAATGCTTTATCAGACTCTCTATTTGACATCTACCAGCACGTGGAGAATGCAAAGAAACTGTGGAACACTTTGGAAGCTAAGTACTTAGCAGAGGATGCAACAAGCAAGAAATTTCTGGTTAGTCATTTTATGAAATTTAGTATGGTAGATAATAAACCTGTTATGGATCAATTTCATGAGATACAACATATTCTTAGCCAATTTAAGCAACAAAAGATGAATATGGATGATTCCATAGTTGTGTCTTCTGTTATTGAAATATTGCCACCTTCCTTGAAAGAGTTTAAGAAAAGTCTTAAACACAAAAAGGAAGATCTTACTCTCGAGGAACTAGCAAAACGCCTTCGATTGGAGGAAGAAACTAGGTGCCAAAAAAGTAAGGATGAGATTGGAGATCATGTATCCAAAGTCCATGTGATGGAGGACAAAGGAGATGGCAAAAGGAAGAATTCTAATAATAGGAAGCGCAAGAATAAAAGTCAACCCAACTCAGACTCAAAGAAAAAGAAAGGTACATGTTGGTCCTGCGGCAAGCAAAGACATTTCAAAAGTGAGTGTTGATTATTTAAAAAGAAAATCGGATAATCAGAGTCCAAGAATAAAATGCTGGCTGTTATTTTCGAGGTTAATGTACTCGAGGATGCTGGTGATTGGTGGATCGATTTTGGAGCTACAAGACATGTGTGTAATGATAGGAGCTTTTTCAACACCTATGAACCGGTGGATGATGGAACAGTTCTCTACATGGGCAACTCTTCAACAGCTGCTATTAAAGGCAAAGGAACAGTGGATTTAGAATTCACTTATGGGAAAATTTTGTCTTTATCTAATTATATAATGTACCTGAAGTTAGGAAAAACCTTGTATCTGGAAGCTTGCTTAATAAGTATGGCTTCAAGTTAGTTTTTGAGTCAGATAAGTTTATACTGTCTAAGGTTGGAGTTTTTGTTCGGAAAGGATATTTGTATCAAGGAATGTTTAAGCTTAATATTAATAAAATAAATAATTCTATTTATATACTTGATTCTTTTTATTTATGGCATTATAGATTAGGATATGTTAATACTAGGAAAATGGATGATATGGTTAAATTAGATTTAATTCCTAAGTATGATAATAACATAGGAGATAAATGTAAAGTATGCATGCAAACTAAAATAACTAGAATGACATTTCCTAAAGTGGAAAGGACCACGTCTTTGCTAAAACTTGTTCATAGTGATGTATGTGACATGCATAGCACCCCCACTAGAGGAGGCAAAAAGTATTTTGTGATATTTATAGATGATTTTTCTAAATTCTATTATATTTATCTTTTGTATTCAAAAGATGAGGTACTTAGTAGATTTGTTGCTTATAAAACAGAAGTTGAAAATTAATTTAATGTCAAAATAAAACGGCTAAGGTCTTATAGAGGTGGAGAATATCATTTTCCTGAATATTGTGAAAATGTGGGTATCATACATGAAACTTCTAAACCTTATACACCTCAACAAAATGGTGTTGCTGAAAGAAAGAATAGGACCTTAACTGAAATGGTAAATGCTATGCTCTCTAATTCAAGCTTAACCACTGGTTTTTGGGGTGAAGCATTGCTTACTGCATGTTATATACTTAATAGAATTCCTTTTAAAAAGAAAAACATGACTCCTTATGAGCTCTGGAAAAACAAGAAACCTAACTTAAATTATTTTAGAACTTGGGGTTGTAGGGCAATTGTAAGACTGTCTGATTCTAAAAGGAAAAAGTTAGGAGAAAAATGGATTGAATGCATATTCCTTGGTTATGCTCTACATAGTAAAGCATCTTACAATACCTCCCCCTTAATCGGGATTTCGTCCCCGAAATCAGTCATCAGCAAATAGATAAGGATACTTCTTACGAACTTCAGGCTCTACTTCCCAAGAAGCTTCTCCTTCATCATGTCGATTCCATTGTACTTTGACTAATGGTATCTCTTTCGTGCGAATCTTCTTCACCTCACGATCTAATATTCTGAATGGTTTCTCAACATACTTTGCATTTTCATTCACCTTGAGATCATTGTTATCAATGATGTGCGAAGGATCACGAACATACTTCTTCAGCATAGATACATGAAATACGTTGTGAATTCCAGCAAGCTCCGTAGGTAGATCTAGTCGATAAGCTACTGTTCCGATCTTAGCTGTGATTGGAAACGGGCCTACATATCGTGGCGATAGCTTTCCCTTCTTTTTGTGACGGACCAGACTTCTTACGGGTGATATTTTCAAAAGAACTCCATCCCCAACTTCGTAGTTCATCGGCCGTCTATCTTTGTCTGCATAATGTTTTCGTCTGTTCTGAGTAGCTTGTAGCCATTCTCGAATGATATCAATTTTCTCTGAGGTTTCCCGAATAATTTCAGGACCCAAGTTAGGATCCAATTTCCCCAATTTCGATTTCCAGAAGGACCTCTCGCCAACTTCTCCCCAACAAGTAGGTGACCTACAAGGTCTGCCATACAGAGCTTCGAAAGGTGTCATCCCGATGCTTGCATGATAGCTGTTGTTGTATGAGAATTCTACCAGTGGTAAAGAATCCTCCCACGATTCTCCAAAGTCCAAAACGCAAGCTCGTAGCATATATTCAAGAACTTGATTTACTCGCTCCGTTTGACCGTCAGTTTGTGGGTGTGCTGTCGTACTCATTTTTATTTCTGTGCCGAAAGCTTTTTGCAAACTTTTCCATAGGCCAAATCTGAATCGAGAATCTCTGTCGGATACGATTGAGACTGGAATACCATGAAAACGAACAATGTTTTCAACATATAGCTTTCCCAACTTTTCTACTGAATAATTCATACTATAGGCGATAAAGTGCGCGGATTTTGTCAATTGATCTACTACTACCCAAATAGCATCGTGCATTTTCTTCGACCTTGGCAAGTCAGTGACAAAATCCATGGATAAGTGTTCTCATTTCCACACAGGTATTTCCAAAGGTTGGAGCAATCCCGGTGGTTTCTGATGTTCCGCCTTTTCTTTTTGTCATGTGTAGCATGACTCCACGAATTTAGCCACGTCCGCCTTTATGCCTTTCCACCAGAATTGTCGTCGTAAGTCTTTGTACATCTTGGTACTTCCTGGATGTATAGAATACTTGGAACGATGTGCTATACCAAGGATTTTCTCTTTTAATTCAGGTACATCGGGCACACAGAGCCTCCCTTGTGTCCTCAGACCTCCGTCTCTTCTAGTTTGCCAAGTTTCGGGTTCTTTCTCAGCCATGGCTTTGAACCATTTCTGCAGTTTCGTATCTTGAGGTTGTGCATTAATTACTTCGTCGATAATGTGCGGGTACACGTCCAAGCAGAAGAGTCGAACTCCACCATTTTGCTGTTCAACACGGAAGTCGAACTCTGCCAATTTCTCCAGTAGTTTCCATTCTTGTATCATTAGAAGCGCAATGATTCCACGAGGTTTACGACTCAGCGCATCAGCTACCACGTTTGCCTTTCCTGGGTGGTATTGGAGAGCGAAGTTGTAATCCTTCATCAGCTCCATCCATCGTCTTTGCCGCATGTTTAACTCTTTCTGAGAGAACAAGTACTTTAGGCTTTTGTGATCGGTGTATAGGTCGAACTCCTCGCCATACAAATAGTGTCTCCACAATTTGAGTGCAAAGACTACTGTAGCCAATTCTAGATCATGCATCGGGTAATTGAGTTCGTGAGATCGCAACTGCCGTGAGCCGTAAGCGTTAACTCTTTGTTCCTGCATTAGCACACATCCCAGACCCTGATACGAAGCGTCACTGTACACAGTAAATCTGGCACCATCTTTAGGAAGCATTAGTACAGGAGCGGTAGTCAATTTTTCCTTCAACGATTGGAATGCTTGTTCACATTTAGCATCCCATACGAACGCCACGTCCTTTCGAGTCAAACGAGTCATCGGCAAAGAAATCTTCGAAAATCCTTCTATGAATCTTCGGTAGTAACCTGCTAGTTGATTTTTTTGGTAAATCTAAAATCTTTAACTTTTGCCTTAATCTGTGAAAAATTTTATACATTAAGAAGTGGTTTGAACATAATTTTAAAGAGTTACGAGGATAGAGAGTTCTCCAAAAGGATTTTAGGTAAAATTAAAGAGTTACGAGGATAGAGAGTTCTCCAATTCTACCTTGGACCATCCCACACATGATATACTATACAAGTACAAGGCTATATAGGCTTGAAAAGAAATTGTTATAAAGATTCATTACCTCTTCAAAGGGTCCGATTGGAAATTGACACGGATGAAATTTAGGCTCAAAGGACTCCAAGTATGGCCTTAAATCAATTTCTAAGCATCTTAATTTTTCCAAAATGAGCATAATATATTCAAGTATGATTTTCATACAAATCTTGACTTCTTTAGATTACAGAACCAGCGGAAGCAAGAACGAACTTGCTGATAACTCAGCGATAATATTCAACACTCACAAAAACATGAATGGCTCAAAGTTTAGAATATTGTCGTTATATAATATGACCTGATATTGCAGCTTTATCAAGCAAATGCATCTATTTCACAAGTTCACATGTGTGTGTGTGCATAGGATTGAATAATTCAACCTGAATAATTTTGTTTATATATTTTCTGGGTTTGGTTGGTTTAATGTTCTGCTTTTGTGGTAGAATTTGGTTGTTGCAACTATCTCATTCAAAACTAAACTTTTTTAGTCTAATTGCTAAAACCATTCTTTGATTATTTCACTTTTGTATTGCAGGCCTAGCCACCTTGATGATTTTTTATGGAGTATCATGAAGACGACCCCCATATTATTTTTACTTTTTAATCTCTTTGTACCTATCATATGATGTTTGAAACATAACATACTATGGATATTGTTTGTAATACATGATATTTGAATTGTAAAACTTTGAACAATATTAGATGGGACTCAATATTCACAATTAATGTAATTTTGACTTTGTGGTTTGATATAATTTTTTTTAAAAAGTTGTATAACGCTTATTAAATCTAATACAGGTTGTCTACAATTTTCATGTATAGGTTAATTACCTAATATTTTTATGAAACTAATAAATATTTTAAAAAAAATTACTTTTAACAAGGGTCATTTGCTAACCCTTGCTAAAGATTGGTTGTGTTGATGATAAAATTACGATGACAATAGAGGTGGGGGGACGCATTTTACCATTGCTTGGTTGCTGTTGTTAGGTTTTATGTTTACCGAACTTCACAATTTAATGTTGCAACTTGTAAAGAATGAATCTCTTATTACTTGCTGGCTATACTTTTAAATTGGTTTTCAATACAAGCTTGGATGTTTTTATTTTAATTTAGCTAGCTCCTTCTGTCTTGGATTCACTGTTATAAACATTCGGTTTATTAAAGATAAAAAGATTAAATAATTAAACTGGGAGAAACATTGTTTAGTTGCATTGTCATTGATGGAAGCTAGTCCTCAAAAGCACACAGCTACTATCTTTATGAAGGTTTCATCATTGTAACTTCCTTTATGAATCAATATTCTCCCATTGCTACTATTTCCTTTATGAAGGTTTCATAACTGAAATCACTTTAGCACACAACTAAAGTGAAGAAATCTTAGACTACCGATAATGTCTTCCAATGTGTAATGAAGCATGAATACCCCACTGGCAATCATTATTGAGGCATGTCAACCCGACTTTATAAGGGAATGAATATTTAATACGAAATTCGAAATTCTGCTGATAGCATGCTCACGAACCGCATCAAGAAAAGCTTTTTTGGTTGCATATGACTGGTTAGTGCGTAAGAGACCATCGTTCTCAAAGTCATCAATGTCAGAATCATCATTCGAGGATGAATTGTGATCCGTGCAGTCCTCACTGCTCGATAAGGATAAAATGTTGTCCTTCTCATGAACCGCATTGGACGAACTTTTGGGTGAATGCTCAAAATTTGGTTTAGGATGCAAGTCTTGATCAGCGCCCTCATTTTGGGATGCATGCGACATTGATAAGCCATGAACATTCGAACGTGGCCTGTAACAGATTGAAAGTCACATTTAATTAGTCATTGGATAGCTCATGTCATATGAGTTATTTGATAAATTAACAAATCATATCTTATTTCAACAAGAGACATGACATGGGTCTCTACTATTTTGCTATATGTTATAAAGAATGCATAATGGAATATGGATATAACAATTCATTTCATACCATATTCTAAAGATGATACAGATTTTCTTGTTATAAAGCTATTGATAACTTTTCATTTAGAATTTTAAACACAAGTGAAAGGGTGCTATCTATATACGATCAAGAAGAAAGGGAATTGACTATTGAAAAAACTGATTTCAGAGTTTATGTAACAAATGATGGGAGGGTGAATAAAGTGACCAACGTCTAAGACACGATATTAGTTGCACAATTGAAGAACTTACATATGCATAAATAATAAAAAGTGAAATGGGAAAACAATATTCTCTTGTACCTTCGGGGGAAGCATACATGCGGATCATCGATATGAGTATGCAATGTGTTGCCGACTTCTTCTTCATCGACATGATAGTAATGCATGAGAGTACCCTCGTATTGTGAAGGGAAGTCATCAGAAGCTTCCAGTGTATGCCTACAGGAGTTAAGAAATGATTATTTTTTATGGACAGCAATTAGGAATATTCGTTGGTTGAGTTACAATTAGGTACTACGCATTGGTTGAGTTAATTATACGGTCTCAAATTCATTATAACAAACAAGCCCTCCTCCATTAACTCAATGTATGAGTTAATTTTGGCACACTGGAATTTTTTTAAACAATTTGAGATGTTGTAATGATGATATAGTTTCTCCATTTGATTATAATTTTCTTATCATTTCAAACCTTTTTTATTTTTTATTTTTCTTTAATAAAGGGTGATTATTTTGTATGCACGTCAAGGTAAGAGCAAGATAATATATACCTCAATGTTTGATTTAAATTTACAAGCTCTATATCGTTATCACATACAGGAAAGTCACAATGCACTTTGTCCCGATCTGTGTCCTTCACCGCAATATCATCGTTGTCGACGGACATATGATGCCTACTTATAAATTTCACAGTAAACATAATTAAAACATATGAAAGTACTCATGACCATATATGACAAATACATCAATGTGGAGATATTATTGACATTAAAATATGTGAAAATACCTTTGTTGAATTGGTTGCGCTGTGTGGATTTCCTGAATGTAGTTCACTTTGAAACATAAATGACACCCAATGAAATTGAGGTGTTCTTAAACAATTCAAATATCCCTTGCAGGTCTTCATTGTCTCTAATATCAATCATGATATTATCCATGTATCTACCAGTTGGCACCATACATTTTACCGCTAGATTGGTTTCTTTCATAGTCATCCCAATACTATTATGGATCTTGCTAATAAATTCATCAAAACCACTATTGTAAGGTACCCGAAATATACGAGTTTCTCCACCAACATATGATGAAAATTTACCAGTTTCTTCATCGAACTGACCATTAAAATGAATCATGAAAACCGCCATACCATCGTCCATTTTGAATTAAACACGTTCCTCCTAATTTTTCTGTTAACGTCAATGCAAATACGCATATCAGTGCACAATGAGATCCAAAAGTACATCCATTACATAGATTAATAGAGTAATAGTGGTATTCGTTAACACATCTAGTAATGGATGAAGGTGGGACTCGATACAATGATCAATATTACGTACATGCATATTGAAAAAAAAAAATACTAGCTTCACATGGGATAGTTAGACAACTACAAAAAAATAAAAATAAATAAATAAATAAATAAATATAAATATAAAAATAAAATTAGAAAGTCCATCATCCACGGGTATATACGGTAATCTTTTAATCTGTATAATAAAATAATACTTGACATCCCATTTTCAATTCTTCTTCTATTGGTATATATCTACACAATGCACAACTGGGATGCATTTTTGGCTTCACAACAAGGCATTTCAAATCAAATTGTAAATTGGTGATGGTATTGCACATTTTCTAATATGACAAGTATGGTTTCAATGAATCAAACATAAGTACCCATACATGTCTCCAGCTGCCAAAACATGGAATTTCAAGGTATAATACAAACATGGATATACCTACTGTTGCAAAGAAACCAACATACCTATTGTTTGTTATTGCATCCAAACATAGTTATATTTCTATATTTCATTCCAAAAAAATCGTAATGGTATTGCATTATATTGTGATAAGAAAGTATTAAACACAAGGTTAGCGATAAATCCAACATAACTACATAGGGAAAGCATGATCCACACATGAATGTAACATACTTATACATGGGAAAATCATACTATAAAAAGAAGATTCAAGTGTCAATAATAGTCATGTATATACCTGATGTTGGGGAGGAAAATGTGATCTTCTCTTCTACCTCATGTATGTATCCAAGCAGTTATGGCATTCATCCGAAGGGCATGATTCCTAAATACAAAGATGAAAGAGTAAGCACCTTTTACATTTACATTTCTCAAAATTAATAAATAATTTGAAAAATTAGTATGGCAAAAAAGCTTACACAACTTTTAGAAAATTGGGTATTCTTAAAAAAAATGAGGTGTTCCGTTAAAGTCTGGATATTGGTATTCTTCTTTATTTCTTGGGTATTCTGTGTAAAATGGAAATTTGGGTATACTGTAAAAATATGGGTATCCTATATAACGTATTTACCAATTAGGATATTTTAAAGATTTGATTTGACATGTGTAAGATTTTTTAAAGATTTAATTTGACATGTAAGATATGAATAAAATATGAATAAAAATAGAAAATTGGGTATTCTTCACAAAAATGGGTATTCCGTTAAAGTCTGGATATTGGGTATTCTTCTTTATTTTTTTGGGTATTCTATGTAAAATGGAAATTTGGATATCCTGTATAAATATGGGTATCCTATAGAATGTATGGAATGAGAAGATATTTTAAAGATTTGATTTGACATGTGGAAGAAATTTTAAAGATTTGATTTGACATGTAAGAGATGAATAAAATATGATTAAAAATTGAAAATTGGGTATTCTTCACAAAAATGGGTGTTCCGTTAAAATATGGGTTTTGGGTATTATTCTTTATTTTTTGGGTATCCTTTAGAATTATGAGTATTATTTATTAAAATTTGAAAATTGGGTATTCTGTGTAATTTTGGGTATTCCGTTAAAGTGGAAAAAGGTTGATGGGACATGTTAGTTGTTAATTTGATTTCAAAAAGTTGATGTTTGACTTGTACGGACAGTAATCATTTCATTGGGTATCCTTCACAAAAATGGGTATTCTATGTAAAGCAAATGTTGGGTACTCTGTGATTTTTTGGGTATTCTATATAAAATTGGGTATTGGGTATTCTTAATAAAATTGGGGTATCATGTGTAATTTTGGGTATTACATGAAAATTTTTGACATTTTTTTGAAAATATTACCATTAGAAGGGTATAAGTGTCCAAAATACTGTACGAAGGTTTAGTTTTGTCATTCCCCAACACATGGGTTTATAGAGATAATTTATTGAAAACTTGGGTTTATTTTGGGAAATTGCCCTATATTTAAAATATAGGCTCCAGTTGCTGCAATGGAATTATTTCCACAACTATAATCTTCCTTTAGTAGTAGGAAAAATTGGAGGGAAATATATATATATCTGTGTGTGTGTGTGAGATTATTATATGTGCGTGTGTGTGTGTGTGTGTGTGTTACGCTGGCTGAGATTATTATGAGTAGCTCTGCAAGTGTAACAAATGGAAGCTCCTGTTTTGAGTTTGTTAATTCTGTTAAAACGCTCCTCTTTCAAAAAACATATGTTTCTTTGTTCCTTTTGTGAAGCTATGGATGAAATTGGAAGTGTGGATTCTTGAGTTTTGACTTTGGCACTATTAGAGTTGCAACGGGTAACTTTTCTGATGCCAATAAGCTTGGACAAGGTGGATTTGGTGCTGTTTACAAGGTAATTAGACATATGATATTAAGAAGAATATCAATTATCTGTGAAATGTTTTGAATCTGAACTTGAAGGTATTTTGATTTTTTTTACTTCAAATATTATTCCCATATCTCTTCAGGGTATGCTTTTCCAATGGATAAGATATAGCTGTGAAGAGGCTGCTTATGGGTTCTGAACAAGGAGAACAAGAGTTCAAGAATGAAGTCATGTTAGTGGCAAAGCTTCAGCACAGGAATTTGGTTAGGCTACTAGTTTTCTGCTTGGAAGGAAAGGAAAAGCTTCTGATTTATGAGTTTTTGCCTAATACAAGCCTCAATCACTTCATATTTGGTATGACTGCACTTTTGCTTTGATTTTTATTTTAATTATGAGAATTTATTTCGGATGCATGTGTAGGAGTACAATTCAACATTATGTGGTTGACAGGAAGCATTTTAGATCTCATTATCCATCTAGATGATTGTTTGCATATAATCTGATAACAATAAAGATAGAAGGCCATGAATCTTTTTTAATTATTGTTTTTGCCTTTTTGTTTTGGTAATCTACTGTTGGTTTGAAGTATAATGTTATCTATTTTTAGATCCATTCAAGATAGAACAGTTGGACCGGGAAAGATGTTACAAAATTATAGGAGGCATCGCCCTAGGGATTCTTTACCTTCATGAAGATTCTCGACTACGAATTATTCATCGTGATCTTAAAGCTAGCAACATTCTATTAGATGCAGAGATTAACCCTAAAATTTCAAATTTTGGCATGGCAGGGTCAGTTGCAGTGGATCAACTCAAGGCGATACCAGAAGAATTCTGGGGACCTAGTAAGTGTGAGACCCCTTTCACTTTAATTATTAATTATATAAATATATGCTAGCTTATTTTGTGTGGTATTAATTTTATGTTTATAATTATTTAAATTGGAGATAATAATATCCCCAATTGATTAAGTTGGGTATAATAAATTTTATTAGCTTATTGAGTTATAAATTAGTATGTTTCCGATTAATTGGGCACACTAATGTTTTCAATTATTTGTGCTTTAGATTATTATGTTATCAATTATTTAAATTGGGCATAATAATATTCCCAATTATTTAAATTGGGCATGATAATGTTCCCAATTAATTAAATTGGGCATGTTAAGTTATAAAATAGTAAGTGCATAAATAGCACTTTATGTGTGTGGTTTTGATTGTAGGGTGTAGGGCATTAGTATGGACCCATGTAGCATGGGATAATTTATTGTGCAAAAGTGCCAAGTGGCTCATTAGTGGGTTGCCACATGGCAGCCATGGAGTGGGCCACCTCAATTGAGGTTGCTAGGTGGCAATATGAGAATTTGCCAAAGCACTTGGCAAGTGGCATTTAGCATGGCCACTACTTTGCCACATAATAACCATGAGTTGTCATGGTTAATTGAAGTTATATAAATTGAGAAGAGATTAACATTAAGGGGCTGCTGCTGTACCGAATTAGAAGTGGGAAAAGGAAGGCCATTTGGCCAAGAGAAAAATAGAGAGAGAAAAAGGGTGGTTCGGCCAGGAGAGAGAAAGTACAATTCTAAGCCAAATTTTTGGAAAATTCTCCAAATTCTTCTCAAATTTAAGTCAAGAGGCCTATCAATTTTAATTTGGGGTGAGGTTCCTACTCTCTTCTACCTTGGTTTTAGCTCAATTGATGAATTTATATCATGATTTGGTGAAATTGGAAGGAAAAAAAGTGTGTTTGGTTGCCTAGAAAATTCTAGGAAAATCTGGAACCAATTGAGCTTCAAAACAGAGCATTCTGTTTGGGAATTTTTGACTTGGTTAGAGGCCTAATTGATCTAAATCTTCTTCATAAAGGTTGTAGGTCTTTCAATTAGCTTTCTAACGAATCTGACATCGCCTTATTTGGAATTTTGTGTGAAATTTTATGGCTATTTTACTCAAACTGGTTTGTCAGCGAAAAATATTTTCGTTCAAAACAGAAAGGCTATTGTAATTGCTTATGTTGGTTATGAAAACTTTGGAATTAGGCTACGGTTGTGAAACGTGAAATTGTAGAGCCTTGAGTCTTTGTTTCATAACACTAAAGTTCATTAAATTTGGATAAATGAGCTAGAAGATACGGCCTAAATACTAAAAACTATTTTTGGATGGGTTTGAATCATAAACATGGAATTTTGGGTGTTATACCTATTTGAGCTTAAATTGCTCCAAATTTGTTTATTATCATTTATAAACATGTTTTAATATATTTGAAAAGAAAATTTTGGATTGGACATATATAAAAGATTTTATATAAAATTTTTGGGAGAAAAATGCATATTGGGCTTTATTAAAAACTTGTGTAAATGTTTAATTGTTCTCCAAACTTCATGAAACTTTTATGGGCATTTTGTGTACTGTGTTGAAGTATAAAAATATAAATTTTTATGATACATGAGTTGTGAAAAATTTTATTGGAGTTTTATGGAATTATAAACCTCAAATTCAAAGTTTAATCACTAAATTGAGACTTTTTCTTTTAAAATATATTTTGAGCACCTTCAAATGTGCTTATAAAATTCTTATGAAATTAAAATAATTTTTTTGCCATTGTTTTCATGAAAAATTAAATTCTTAAGATTTTTATGGTGTAAAGCCTTTCAAATTGATTTTTAGACACCAAATGGTACTCGAATAAGTCCATTAGGATTTATGTGAAAGAAATGAATGCTGTGGACTTATGGAAATGTTTGGAACTATGTGATTAGTATATGAAATCATATAAAGCCAGTAAGAATAATAATTTCTATTATTCTGTTACATTATGAATGTATCAGTGATTATCTTGATTCTTTTGAATTCAAGTATGCGAAGTAGAAAAGCACATTACACGTTGTTATTATTCATTCTGAAAAACAGGATATTTATATTTGGAGCATGTTAAGTTATTATGCATAAAAATATATGCATGTGGTGGATTGTTGTGCATAAAAATATATGCATGAGATATTTGCCATACTTGTAACACAATACATTGGCATATGGCATTGGGCACAGTTACATGTGATAGCTCTAGTTAAGTGAGCAGAATGATTCATATGCATATCACTTATATAACTGTCATGCATATTATGTAACTGTGGTTGAGTTCCCAAAAAGGGGGACTGAGATGAGATAAGATGAGAATTATGAAGCATTCGTTGCTATTTATATGCATGCCATGCATATCATAATGATTTTTGTACTAACGTTGTGAAATGGGATGAGATGAGATGTCATGGGCTGTGTTCCCTAGTTAGTGCACTAATATGTTATTTACTCATGAGTTGGGTTATAACATACACACTTCATTCGTTGGGGTGTGCTAAGGTCGTAGATACTTGCTTTTGTGGCTATATTTGCATCTAAATGCCTTAATCTTGTGTAGACTTAAGCCCCGCGGGCTACCTATTTGGATATGGGTCGTTATCTGTTTTGCAGGTTGAGCAGAACAGAACCTCGCAGGTATAATTGCATAAAGCATAGCCTGGATACCTGACATATGCATAAAACATGCATGAATTATTGGATATGATTAAATTGAATCATGAGGTGATGGAACAATATTAATAAAAATATATTTTCATTGTTTATTATTTGATGTATGATCTGTGGAAATATTGAGTATGTCTTTTAAGTTATTGACATTGTAGAAAAGATTAGAAAACTTCACTGGGCATAGTGATTTGCTCACCCCTCATTTCCCCCCCAGGACCTTCAGAATCTTAGCTTGATGGAGATTGTGAGGATAGAGTTGCTCGCCTGGTTTTGTTTTTGTGGATCGCTGGAGATACTGCCGTGGAATATGTGTTGGAAGTTGTGGTTTGAAATTTCTGTATTAAGACTTTGGATTGGACTGTATGACTATAAGTTTAAATCTTATATTAAGTACTTTACGGGACCGGTACTTTAGGCCAGCTAGTATTTGTGCTTATCTAAATTTCTTTACTCCGTGGTTTGTTAAAGCTTCCGCATTTCAAACTATTATCAAACCAAATCAAGGGTTCCAAAGAGATAAGCACCGAGTGTTTTTGTATGTGACACCTAGCAGATTGATTGGGGGTAGTCTGTTAGGGGTGTTACAGTAAGTATCAGAATCTGGCTAAATCTGTATGTATTTCATTTGCAATTGAAATTGATCTTATAATGATAATATGCAGTGGATATATGGCTCCAGAGTATATATGCATTTCATGGGAATTTCTCGGTTAAGTTCGATGTCTATAGTTTTGGTATGCTAGTTCGAATGAAGAGGACCTTAAAAGCTATGTAAGTACAAATATTTATGAGTACAATTCTCTTTTCCATAGAAAT
>JAESVK010067731.1:0-11666 GCA_017140935.1 Hamamelis virginiana
GTCAGTGATCAGAATTAATAATTTATAAACCGCGTGACAATTAATCTCAATTCGATTGTGACTAGTGAGCACGGGTGTCGAACCACTGGGAAGTGCAGGTTTATATTAAAAAGCCTCTTTAGAATCAATTCAAGCGGAAAGAATATTATCAATTAAATTGGTTGGTGGTAACTGCTCCGATTGGGTCGAAGCGAAAACAAAGTAATTTTAATTAAAGCTTAGTAAAAATGCAGTTAAGTTGGTGGAATGAGCGGAACTTGGGTGAGAAGTCCATTTGAATATCAATTAAACAATTTATGTTTATAAAATCCTCACTATAGTAATTATGTATGGTGGTTCTTCCAACTACAAGAAGGAAGTCCCAAAAAGATTATGAATACAGGACCGGCAAGTTTATCCCCGAAAAGAATGGAATATCGCTATCCACCTTAAATGAGGAATAAAGCATGCTGGTTTGTATTCATACCAATAAGAACAATTGCATAATTATATAATTGCAATCACAGATGTACAATTATATGATATTATATTCGGCAATAGTGTGCGGTAAAACCTTCACAACTATGCAATCACATAATACAAATAGAGGGATGTTTATAAAATAGGATTGTAAAATGAATCCAACTTCATCCTCACCCAAGCTTGGAGTATTAGCTACACATCACTGGAGGATAATATCCTTTATCCAGGAAAGCTTTAAGGGGTCACTGGATGGAAAATACAGTAAAAGCGGTAATTAAATGACTGAATAAATAAGGAAAATGGCAGAAATAAATAAAGAAAATGGCGTAAGTAAATAAAGAAAAGAAAAGACTAAAGTAAATAAAGAAAAGAAAAGACTAAAGTAAATAAAGAAAAAGGCAGAAAAAGTAAAGAACAGTTCTCAAGTGAGAACTGAGCCATGCATAAAAAGGAAATAACAGAAACGTAAATGACTGAAAGTAAAGACTTAATCGGATAGAACAATCCTCAAGTGAGAATTGAGCCAGGCATTGTAAAGAAAAATTGCAGAATTGGAAATAGCTGAAAATTGAAACTACCGATTGAAATGCGAAAATAAACTGTAACTTGAATTAAAATAGCAGAGTAATGATTCAGAGCAAAAGTCATGAACCCTCGAAACGTCGTCGTTACACTTCTATTTATAGAAGGAAAAGGTAAAAGACGCTAATGCCCTCAAAATATCTAAAAATATCTATTATGCCCGCAGCCGCCATTGTCTATCGATAGCGAAGGTTCGCTATCGATAGAGGTGCTATCGATAGCGAATCCTGGCTATCGATAGTCAAGGTCAAAGTTTGACTTTCTTTGCAGATTTCAACGTCTGCTCTTTTGGTACTTCCCTCGGCTGCTTTGGATCGTTTTCAGACGTTCCTTTGATTCGAGATGCTCTTCAGGGCTTCATCGGTGACGACTTTATTCAATGGTAATCTGCACATATTTCTTAAAACAGAGATTAAACCCAATTGTACAGATATTCATATAACACGCTATTTATTAAACAATTATATACATAAGAGAACATAGAAATACCCTAGTTGAATGGTATGATTGGGGTACAATCACACTCCCCAACTTAAGTTTTGCTAGTCTCTTAGCAAAAAGCTGAATTTTTAAAACTAGAATTTGAAAAAGCCACTTTCGCAGGGAATCGCGATTGCATTTAGCGTATGCAACAAGCCTTTTAAACCACTAAGTTACCTTTCGTGGACGAGTGAAGTCTCGTGAGAGTTTGCAGAAATGATACTCACAAACATGAATAAATAAAAGAATTGGTTAGAAAGAATTTTAACAATATACTATGTACACAGTAGGAGTTTTATCCACAGATATATCACTATTCATAATTGAACAATTATAATACAAGAAATGCTATCTTTAACAAGAAATTAGCAAGTATTCAATGTGTAGTGAGGTTGAACTTGATAAAAATCAAAGTACTGTAAATAAGAGTATGAGAGTTAACCCATAGTTAGTTTCAACTTCAAAATTCTCACTGATGGTCACTCGCAAGGATGTTCACTCTGAAAAGGTTAGTAACCCAGAGTTCCAAAATGGAAATATACAAGTATAAAACTTATACATTAAGCTCTAATTTAACGACCAAAGAGAGATGAAATAACAGAGTTATATATGCAGAGATACAATTCATACATAAATAAAACTTAAATAAACAAGTAATCACAAGAGAATAATGCACAATATTTTAAAATCAAAAAGGTCTTTATAGGCTTGTAATGATTTTGGTTGTAACAAAAAGAGTTGAAGACTGCAAAATTAGGATGGTTGTAATTTGTTCAGGTTACTACCCTAACCATCCTAAATACCTAACCTAACCCTGACAATAACTTAAAGAGTTTAACTAAAAGAAACTAAGAAGTTTTCAAAAAGAAACAACTGTCCATGCTCAACACTGAGCATCATCTCATCACTGCTCATCCCCAGGTGGGATGTCAAATCTCTGATCGGGCTGTGGCTCATCAAAAAGCGCGCGGTCGGCCTCAGAAATCGGCTCGCCGTCCATACGACGCCACATAACCCGGAGCTGCGCAGACTGCCTCTCCATCATAGCTGTCTGCCTAGCAAGCTGTGCGGACTGCCTATCGAGCTGGGCGGACTGCCGCTGCTGAATGTGCAATAACGCTCTCAGTCTCTCCATGATCTGAGGGAAACAACCCTGGGAGCTGGCATATGGCATGTCTGAGGTAGAAGGAGCAGCTGGAGTCGGAGTCGGAGCTGGAGCAGGAGCAGGCTCTGATGGACCAGCGGTCTCAGCACGTGGCCTCTTCGGCCGAGCAGCCATACTCCTAGCAAGTGTAGTCGGGGTAATAGGACCCTCGCCCCATCGCAGTGGCTCATCGGAGACAACACCCGCACCCAATGCAAATGCTGTAATCATCTGGGGGTACGGCATGTTGCTCCGTGGCTGAGTGGCAATGAAAGTGCGTATCTCGCTGAAGATCAACGCCGCGATATCCATGGGGTGGTCGCTCAGAAACTCCAGCAATAGCCTCACCGACTCCACTGGTATCTGTGAATCTGTGCCTCTGGCCCGCAGATTGCAGTAAAGCAGCTTGTTCATAGCTGCGTAGGATGGATGCATGTTCCCGGTCGTAAAGTACATCCCGTCAAATAAACTCCGGTCCACACACACCGCATCAGCACACTGACTCTCAGTCAGCTCAAGATAAGTGCTCTCTGCCGCTGTCTCGCGTGGACGCTCGCACCCCAGATAGGTAGCGATGTCGTCTATGGTGAATCTGACAGTGCGGCCCCCAACCTCTGCCTGGAGTGTCTCGGGCTGATCCTCGGCTGTGTGTGCTGTGGTGTAGAACTGGCGCACCACACTAGCCATATACCCGGCTCCCTTCCTCAGCCAGGTGCTGAGGTGTCTCTCCTGAAGGATCTCCACCAGTAGGCCCTCGTATTGGAAGGCCTTCGGATCCACGTACCTCTCGACATTGAAGTTCCGCGACGAGAGGATCACTGGCCAGGGTCTAGCAGCTCGCCGGGTCGGTACTCTCCTCGACCCGGTCTCGGTCTCGGCATAACTCTCGAAGTCGCGAGACATGCGCGGCTCGCCTGTCTCGCCAATATCTGGCTGCTCAAAAATGTACTCCTCCTCCACAAACTGTGAACCGGATGGAGGAGCACTCTCTCGTGGCTGCTGGGCTGAAGACTGACCCCTAGCAGATGGTCTCTGCACTGGCACAGGCTGCCACTCAGAATCTGAACTGTCGGGAGAGTCTGGCTGTGAGCTCTGGGCCTTGCCTCGCCCAGAATCTGAAACCCTCCTCTGACTCGGCTGTGCCGGCTCCTGGAATGCAACGCCCTTCCGGCCGGTGGTCTTTTGGCGAACCATAGCTCTGTATATTTTTTTAAACCCACACAGCAGTAGATAGGAACATAATCAGCAGAAGAATTTTTTCAGAGGTACTCAAATATATATTTTTTTCAATGATAATCATTATACAATACAGCCAGATTTTTAACCCATATGATAAATCTTTTTTTTAAGTCCTATCACAAATTTCAGAACTTGCCTAACATCCAGGCTATATTCAATAACTCTTTTAATCACATGCATCGATGCATGCATGCCCATGCATGCCATGCATTCCCATGCATAGCCTAACATCCAGGCTTATTTTCACAGCTCCACAGATTCACAACTCCACAGATTCAGAACTCCACAGATTCAGAACTCCACAGATTCAGTGTAACAATCATACAAGGACAAGTTTCATTATTATTTTAAACTCCAAAAACCTAACACTCTATTCTAACTTTTTACATGCAATAACCACGTAAACTAAGTCATGCTATGATAATTTACACAAAATTAAGCCAATTTAAGAAAAAAAATCAAATTTTTAGAATGTGAACGGTTACTCACGTAGTATGGAAGGTGAAAGAAGTCGCTGAACCACTATCCTCGCCAAAAACGCGACTCAAGTGCAAAAAAAAGTGACCGAATGGAACGCAGCTAACGCGAAAACTGATCGGTCAGAAATGTGATATACTGCGCGAGGATCGCTATGGAATCGATCCGGCGCGAAATGGAGGCCTGGGGTGGTCGGAAAGTGAGCTTGAAGGTGAAGGGTCACGGCGGCAATGGAGGTTTTCAGGCGGAAATGGATGAAATGCGAAGAGTTTCACGCGGGAAATGGACTTAAAGGTCACTTCTTCGCGATCTCTATCGATAGCGCACTGGCGCTATCGATAGCCAGTGTAATCTGCCCGCAGTTATATTTTTTTTTGAAATTTTCATATCTTCTATCGATAGCGATAGCCCGCTATCGATAGACAGGGTCAAAAGTTGACTTTTTTAAAAACTTGGCTTATTTTGAGCAATTAATCACATGAACTGACAAAATATACCAAATAAATGTATAAAAGACACCTCGATACCCATGGCTTGCTAAGTTATCGAAAAAATTGGCAACTTTACGGCTCAAAATTGGGTACTACGGGGGTCCTAAACTCTAACAATAATTAACACGGCTAAAAAAACTCGAAAGAAATGGCCTTAAATCATTTTTCAAAAATGTGCACAATATTCTCAATTGATTAACAAGTTATTCGCACTCTAACATACGCATGATTTGAACATTTATGCATAATATAACAGGAAAGCAATAACCAAGGATTGATAGGATGAATATTCAAGTCCCAAGAAATGATCGAATGGTTCAAAATTTGCTTTAAATGTCATAAGTCTCCACTTTATAACAGGTTTTATCAAATACTCAAATTGCCAAGTATAAAGATTTAAACCAAGTTCGTGCATGTGCGAGATTGAATACAGGCTAATCACAGTAAAGTTATCAATTAATGTATAGAAAATAGACAACTAGAATTGATATAAATGAAAGAATAAACTCACATTGTAATACATGTTTATTTATCAAATTCTATACAAATAATTTTTAAATAAATCACACTGGGTTAACATGTACACAAGAATGATAAACAATGAATAATGAATTATTATGTATATACAAATTAAATGAACCAATAAATAAATCAATTATATTTAAATGCATAACATATTAACAGAATATACAAACCCTCCCCAACTAGAAGTAAACATTGTCCTCAATGTTTGACAAAATGTTACAACTAAACGAGTGTGCATGAACAAGGGAAATGGGTGGGTGGGACTAAGTTTAACGTCTTCAGCTAGACGAGAAATTCCTCATTTAATCAAACTGGTAGGTTGGGTCTTCCAAACTGATAGACTCAATTACCAAACCATCCTGAATGCCCTCACTATCGGTAATACCCTCGATAAAAGGCTTAAGCCTTTGTCCATTCACAAAGAAGGACACACCAGTACGAGGGTTTTGAATTTCTACAGCACCGTGAGGAGTAACCCTAGTTACTACAAAAGGTCCATCCCAACGAGATCGAAGCTTACCAGGAAATAGCCTTAATTTAGAGTTAAACAGCCACACCTTCTGATTTGGTTCAAAAGATTTTCTGTTGATGTGTCTGTCATGAAACTCTTTCATTTTGGCTTTAGCAATTTTGGAATTGTCGTAAGCCTCACTCCTAATCTCTTCGAGCTCATTTAACTGAAGCTTGCGGTGAGAACCCGCTTCCTTCATTTCAAAGTTAAACTTCCTAATGGCCCAAAGTGCTTTATGCTCTAACTCGACCGGGAGATGACACGGTTTGCCATAGACTAGACGGTACGGAGACATACCAATAGGGGTTTTAAAAGCAGTCCTATAGGCCCACAATGCGTCAGTTAAACGCAATGACCAATCCTTTCGATCAGGCCTGACAGTTTTCTCTAAGATATGCTTAATTTCCCTATTCGAAACCTCTACTTGCCCGCTAGTCTGAGGATGGTAAGGGGTTGCAACCTTATGAGTAATAGAATACTTAGCTACGAGATTTGCAAAGGGTCGATTATTAAAATGTGACCCTCCATCACTGATGATGGCCCTCGGAAACCCAAACCTAGAGAAAATGTTCTCTTGGAGGAAGTTCAATACCACCTTGTGGTCATTGGTCCTAGTGGCTATGGCTTCTACCCATTTGGACACATAATCAACAGCCACTAAGACATATTCAAAGCCATGCGAAATAGGAAAAGGTCCCATGAAGTCGATGCCCCAAACATCGAAAATTTCGACGATCAAAATAGGGTTAAGAGGCATCATATCCCTTCTAGACATAGAACCCATTCTTTGCCAGTTTTGGCAGGACTTACAGAAGTCCAATGCATCTTTGAATAATGTGGGCCAGAAAAACCCACACTGCAAGACTTTAGCGGCAGTCTTTTTCCCGCTAAAGTGTCCTCCACATTCTAGAGTGTGGCAGAACTTCAAAACGTCTTGCATTTCACCCTCAGGAATACACCTACGTATGACCTGGTCAGCACAGTACTTAAACAAGAGAGGATCTTCCCAATAATAATATTTTATTTGCGAAAAGAACCGATCCTTCTCTTGTTTCGACCAAAGAGATGGTACAAGGCCTGTGGCATGATAGTTCACTATATGAACATACCAGGGTAAGGTGGAATGAGTGACGGCAAAAAGCTGCTCATCAGGGAAAGAATCCCTAATAGGCGTAGGGTCACTCTCTTTTTCAACTACAATCCTAGAGAGGTGGTCAGCAACGACATTCTCAGACCCTTTCTTATCCCTAATCTCAAAATCGAATTCTTGCAATAAGAGAATCCACCTAATCAGCTTAGGCTTCGTCTCATTTTTAGAGAGTAGGTACCGCAAGGCGGCATGGTCTGAGTACACAATAGTCTTCGATCCCCACAGATAGGATCGGAATTTATCTAAAGCAAAAACTACTGCAAGCATCTCTTTCTCAGTCGTAGTGTAATTTAACTGAGTTTCATTCAATGTTTTGCTTGCGTAGTAAATAACAAAAGGGGCCTTATCTACCCTCTGACCCAACACCGCCCCCACAGCATAATCGGAGGCATCACACATTAGCTCGAAAGGAAGTGACCAATAGGGAGCTCGCATGATAGGTGCCGAAATCAACATTAAGCGCAGTTTATTGAAGGACTCTAAACAGGCTTTATCAAAGTTAAACTCTACATCTTTAGCTAGCAGATTACACATCGGTTTTGCTATTTTGCTAAAGTCCTTTATGAAACGCCTGTAAAATCCTGCATCTCCAAGGAAGGACCGGATCTGCCTAACAGTAGTAGGAGGAGGTAGTTTTGCAATTAAGTCTACCTTAGCTTTGTCTACCTCTATCCCCCTACTAGAAATGATATGCCCGAGCACAATGCCCTCACGAACCATAAAATGGCTCTTCTCCCAACTCAACACAAGATTTGTCTCACAACATCTCTTAAGTACTTTCGAGAGATTAGAGAGGCATTCATCAAAAGAAGGACCGAAAACAGAAAAATCATCCATAAACACTTCCAGATAGTCTCCTATCATATCAGAAAAGATAGAAGTCATACACCTTTGGAACGTGCTCGGGGCATTGCATAAGCCAAAAGACATACGCCTAAATGCAAATGTCCCGAATGGACAGGTAAACGTTGTTTTCTCCTGATCCTCGGGGTAAACCGCTATTTGGTTGTACCCTGAATAGCCATCTAGGAAGCAATAAAAGCTCTGCCCTGATAATCTCTCCAGAATTTGGTCAATATAAGGCAGAGGGAAGTGGTCTTTCCTAGTCTTGGAATTTAATTTCCTATAGTCTATGCAGACTCTTCAACCAGTGGTAGCTCTTGTAGGGACTAGAATACCCTCCTCGTTGGCTATCACTGTTATCCCAGACTTCTTAGGAACCAGTTGAGTAGGGGAAACCCACTCACTATCTGAAATGGGGTAAATGATACCCGCATCCAGTAGTTTCAAAACTTCCTTTTTAACTACTTCCTTCATATTCGGATTTAATTTACGTTGGGCATCTCTAGAAGGATTCATACCTTCCTCTAGGTGAATACGGTGCTGGCAGATTGATGGGTCTATACCCTTTAAATCAGCAACCGACCATCCTATGGCTATTCTGTGCTCTTTCAAAATGGATAACAACTTACCTTCCTGTTCTAAGTTTAATGCAGATGAAATTATAACAGGCAAGGTGTCACTATCACCCAAAAATGCATACTTGAGATTAGCCGGCAGAGGCTTTAACTCAAGTTGCGGCGGAGACTCAAAAGACGTAGGAGAAGGGACACTGGCAATAGACGGAAGTGGCTCAACCCTAGGTCTCCATGGCAATTTTTCTACAGAGGAGGCAGAATCTAAGACAAGATTTACCTCCATAAACGAGTGCTCCAAATCATGGTCCTCGAACCCAAAGTAATTTAAACATGTTTCTAACGGGTCCTTGGAAAGAAGATACGGTGTAGCTTCCTCTACCACCGTATCAATGATGTCGACAAAAGAACAATCCTCAAAGTTATGAGGTTGATTAGCTGCACTATAAACCTGCAGCCTGGTTTTCATGTTACCAAAAGACACCTTCATAATGTCAGTCCTACAATGAAGGACTGCATTAGCAGTTGCTAGAAGAGGTCGTCCTATTATAACTGGGATTTGGGGCCTAGTGACATCAACAGGCTCCATATCTAGGACAATAAAATCTGCAGGAAAGACAAACGAATCTATCTTAACCAAAACATCCTGCAGTATACCTCTAGGTACCTTTGTGGACCTATCTGCAAATTGAAGAATAGTAGGTGTGGTTTGGAGTGTTCCAAGCTCCATTTTGGCGTAAATTGAATATGGAAGAATATTCACACTTGCGCCAAAATCAACTAACGCTCTATCAATGAAATGGCTTCCTAAGAAGCAAGGTATAGTTGGCGTTCCAGGATCTTTTCTCTTAATTGGGGCTTGGAATTGACACACAGCACTAGCAATGTCAACTGGAGCTATGGTTTTAGATAAATGCACTCGCTCCTTGCGTTGCTGTGTGCACATTTCCTTCAAAAATTTGGCATACGAAGGAATCTGTTTTATGGCATCTAGCAGAGGTAAATTAATATGGACGCTTTTAAACACCTCTAACTTATCCGACATGCTTGCCCCGTTCTTCGCTCTCCTCTCTGGCGCAATCAGCGCGGATGGAAATGGGGCTTTTGGCACATACGATGCCACTGGATTGTCTATAGCTGCGGGAAAGTTATCCCTCGACGCTTCAGACTCTTTCTCAAATGCAGGCTCTTTCTCTATTTCCCTCTCTTTTTCTCTCTCTTTCTCTCTCACTTTCTCTTTCTCTTTCTCCCTCTCTATCTCTTTCTCTATCTCTCCCACTTTATTATCTACCACCTTCCCACTACGCAAGACTGAAACAGCCTTAACTTCCTCATTAATATGTGGGGTCTGAGAAGTGGAACTCTCAGCTACAAAAGCTCCCTTGGGATTGGCAACAGCCTGACTCGGAAATTTCCCTTCCTCTCTGCGACTAAATGAAGCCGCTAGTTGACCCATTTGGGTTTCTAACTTTGAAATGGATTGGGAATGGGAATGAGTGAGTTGGGCTGAAGCCTCTAGGCTTTTCAGGGTAGCTAAGACTTGTTCCTCAAAACCAGGAGTTCTATGAGGTTGTGGTGGTGGTTGAGTCACAGCTTGACTCTGATATTGGGGTGCAGGTGCTTGAGGAGCACCATAACTGGGGTACTGGGAGTGTGATTGTATCAATGGTGGTCTATAGGGTTGACTGATAGCAGGGTTACTGCTATATGGGGGTCTTGCAGGCTGACTAGGATTGGATCCTCTAGGCTGGCTCGACCACTGGAAATTGGGGTGAGTCTTCCACCCAGGGTTGTAAGTATTGGAATACGGGTCATTCCTAGGTGGTGCATATCCTTGAGCAGCATTAACCTGCTCTTGGACAAACTCAGGGTATTGGCCTGCCATAGGACAATATGGGGTCTCGTGAGTGGGGTCAGTGCAAATATTGCACACCAAGTTGACAGGTTTCACATGGGCTTTTGAAGACTGCCCTTGTGCCGCGATTAATTGGTCAAGCTTTTGAGACAGAGCCTCAACTTGTTTATTTGCCAAAACTTGGGTGTCCACATCATAAATACCAGCCTTTTTGGGAGGCGGTTTCTTTGCTAACGCATCATCACGGTTACCTAAAGACATTGAGGCCATGTGGAACGAATCCTCACTCAACGCTTCAAATAATGCCCACATTTCATCCTCACCTTTACTTAAAATGGCTCCCCCACAGGCAGATTTCACTGTCTGCGTGTCACCCTCTGTTAAACCTCTAACAAAAGACTCAATGATTTGCCACTTGGGTACATCGTGATGGGGGCATAATCTAAGGAGTTCCTTCATTCTTTCCCAGGCTTCGTGGAACGATTCCTGTTCATGTTGGACGAAGTTGGTTATACCTCGTCGCATCTGATGTGTTTTACCGACAGAGTAAAATCTAGACAGGAATAGCTTTTGAAGCTGTTCCCAAGTTGTGATAGGGACAGGGGTTTGGAGAGTACAAAGCCAGTGTTTGGCCTTGTCTTTCAAGGAAAACGGGAATAAGAACAATTTCAGGGATTCTGGATGGAACCCCTGAATTCTGATAGTAGAACAAATTCCTAAGAATTCCTGCAAATGGTCGTATGGGTTCTCTCTATCTAACCCATAGAACGTAGGAAGCATCTGGATGGTAGCATGCTTAATCTCATAGATGAGATTCTCTATGTGCGGGATTTGGATACAGGAGGGTGGATTAAAACTATTGGGCATGAAGTGATCCCTCAAAGTTTTAAGACCTGGTGGTGGTTGAATATTATCCGCTGGTAACATGGCAGTGTGTGCAGATGATTCAGCCATTTCAAATTGATGCGAAGGTACTGACTCACTAGACTGACTTTGAGAAGCCTTAACAGCTCTCAGAGTTCTTTCAATTTCTGAATCTAAAGGGATTACGTTAAATGACAACGACCTTCTACCCCGCATATAATTGGTCTCCACAGAAAATCACGGAATTATAATAAACAAATTGTGAGCAGTTAATCTTTAGCTTTTAATTTGTTATTTTAAGCGCGCGGGAGTGAAGCTCCCAATTCCTGATTTCAGCCACCTGTAGTTAGAGAAAGAAGAAAAATGAATAATAAATATAATATATTGATATTAACAGTATAAAAGAATATATATATTAAGTAATATTAACAGTATTTAATATTTACTACTTAAATTAAATCCAAATTTCTT
>JAESVK010067732.1:0-17981 GCA_017140935.1 Hamamelis virginiana
ACCTTAAAAGTCCATAAACTTTCCATAAGGCCCATATATATGTTAGATGTATGTTTTAGGGGCCCATTAACCATATTATTATATGTCCTTAATGATAGTGTCCCTTTCCTTTAAGGATAGTGGGAGTATCATTATTGTACTAATAATAAAGAATGGTTAATGAATTGATATATGTGATATATGTATGCATGCTATGTATGTTTAAATCTGATGAGACCTAAAACCCCTCGTTTCAAATTTAAATTGTAAGGAAGAGGCATACGAGTGCTTTATCCTAGCCTCCTACCATTACAAGATAGGTGGATTCTTGTGGTGGATGTGTTTGGCTGCAGATATGCGGGAACACATTCATTCTGAGGGTTCATACTATCTTGTTACATATTGGATATCATGAGGTGCGATAATGGGGCATTCCAAGAACCTACTATGTGAGGGATGCAACATTCAATTGACCATACTCATGTGAATGGTAGGTGTGATTTAACTAAAGAGCACTATTCAAGAACCTATTATGTGAGGATACTGCAATTTAGTGGCTAAAGGAAGGTTGGAAATTGCTTGAGAAGCATTGGGTAAGAGTTATCCACCCCTTTGGATTAGTGGTCCAAGAACCTATTATGTGAGGTCCACTAGTTCAAATGGGACCCCAATCCCCATTAAGAATTCAGTTCTGAATTCTCGAATCCTATAGAGGGTGTATGGGATTTGATAAAATAGTGGGAGACACCATAAAACTAAAGACCAAGTTATTATGGTATATTAAATGAAATGTTTTAATAATCTGTTACTTATTTTGTAGATATCATAATGGTTATACTCACACAAATATCTGAAAATGAAAATGACTATTGTTTGACTGAACCTTGTAAAGATAAGAGACTTATAGAATTTGGAAGAGTTCCTAATTCAGGTTTTTATCTATCACTAAGCGATGCTTCCTCTTGGGTATTAGATACCGGTGCTAGTTCTCATATATGTAAAAATATTAATGAACTAAGAGAAAGCAGAAAATTAAGTCAAGACCAAGTTACCCTTCGAGTGGGAAATGGAGCAAGCGTTGCTGCATTAGCTGTTGGGACTTGTGACTTAAACCTTCCATCAGGACATATCATGAAATTAGAAAACTGTTTATTTATGCCAGGAATAGTCAGGAACATTATTTCGATTTCATCCTTATCTCGTTCTGGCTATGAATTTGTTTTCAATAGGGATAGTTGTACTATTTCTATTGGAAATAAATCTGTTGGTTCTGGCATATACTTAAATGGTTTATATTTCTTAAATATGGATGGTAGTGTGAACTGCTTAGAGAATAGAAATGATGCCAAGAGGCATAAAAGACCTCGAGATGAGAAAGACTCAACCTATGTATGGCATTTGAGATTAGGTCATATTAGTGAGGAAAGGATCAATAAGTTAGGGAAGGATGGGCAACTGGGCTCATATGTACTTGTACCCTTACCTACTTGTGAACCTTGTCTCATGGGTAAAATGACCAAATCGCCCTTTACTGGTCACAGTGAGAGGGCAGGAGACATACTAGGGTTAATACATTCTGATGTATGTGGACCTTTAAATAAGGTTGCCAGGGGTGGTTTCACCTACTTTATTACCTTCACCGATGATCACTCACGGTTGGGGACTGTGTATCTTATGAAACACAAATCTGAATCTTTTGAAAAGTTCAAAGAATTCAGAGCTGAAGTAGAGAAACAAACTGGCAAGAGTATTAAAGCTCTTCGATCAGATCGAGGAGGAGAATACTTAACCACTGAGTTTTTAGACCATCTGACTGAGGCTGGCATATTATCGCAGTGGACTCCTCCTGGTACACCTCAGCTGAATGGTGTATCTGAAAGGAGAAATCGTACTTTGATGGACATGGTACGATCGATGCTGAGTTACACTGATATGCCAATATCCTTCTGGGGATATGCATTGGAAACAGCTGCTTATCTATTAAATAGGGTTCCTTCCAAATCTGTCCCTAAGACACCCTATGAGATATGGTATGGGAAGAAACCAAGCCTTAAGCATCTAAGGATTTGGGGTTGCGTTGCATATGTTAAGAACCAAAATGCAACAAAACTGGAAGCAAGGTCAGACAAGTGTAGGTTTGTAGGGTACCCAAAAGAGTCTTTGGGATACTACTTCTATCACACTAATGAAGAGAAAGTCTTTGTTAGTAAGTTTGCTGTCTTTCTTGAAAGAGATTTCATACAAGAAGGAGGCAAAGGTCAAGTGATAGATCTTGAGGAATTATCCGAGAGTACGCAAACCGACACTGATACCACACCTGCCCCTGTTGAGGCAGTTCCTACTGTTACACCACCACTTCGTAGATCTGGTAGAATATCTGCTCCTCCTGTGAGATATGGGTATCTCCATGATTTTAGTGAGGAGTTGTTACTTGGCGACAAGGAACATCCAGATGATCCTACCACTTACGAAGGAGCGATGTTGGACATCGACTCGAGAAGATGGCAAGAGGCCATGCAATCTGAAATGGATTCAATGTATTCCAATGAAGTCTGGACTTTGGTAAATCCACCTGAAGGTATAGTACCTATAGGCTGTAAATGGATTTACAAAAGGAAGATAGGCTCAGATGGAAAGGTAGAGACCTACAAAGCTAGGCTAGTGGCAAAGGGGTATAATCAAAAACAAGGTGTTGATTATGAGGATACCTTTTCGCCGGTAGCCATGCTAAAATCCATCAGGATCTTGCTAGCTATAGCAGCATACTATGACTATGAGATATGTCAAATGGATGTAAAGACCGCCTTCCTAAATGGAAACATTGAGGAAGATCTTTATATGGAACAACCTAAGGGTTTTATATCCAGTGGTGAGGACCACAAGGTATGCAAACTACAGCGGTCTATTTATGGACTGAAGCAAGCTTCTCGAAGCTGGAACATCCGATTCAACGAAGCAGTCAAATCGTTTGGCTTTATTCAGAATATGGATGAACCATGTGTGTATAAGAAGGTTAATGGGAGTGCAGTCACTTTTCTTGTCCTTTATGTGGACGATATCCTTATCATTGGGAATGATACAGGAATGATCTCATCTGTAAAGCTTTGGCTTTCTAGTAACTTCTCCATGAAGGATTTGGGAGAAGCAACCTATATACTGGGTATAAAAATCTATAGAGATAGATCTAAGAGGTTGCTTGGTCTCTCACAATCCATGTACATAGATAAGATACTGAAGAGGTTCAGTATGGAGAATTCCAAAAGGGGTTTGCTTCCCTTTAGACATGGAATTCATCTCTCCAAGGATATGTCTCCCAAGACAGATCAGGAGAGAGAGCATATGAGTAAGATCCCTTATGCATCAGCTGTTGGGAGTCTTATGTATGCTATGCTATGTACTAGACCTGATATTAGTCATGCTGTAAGCGTTGTCAGCAGATATCAGTCTAACCCAGGTGAGGCACACTGGGTGGCAGTCAAGAGTATCCTTAAGTACTTGAGAAGAACTAAGGATTTATTTCTTGTCTATGGAGGAGATGAGCTTAAAGTAGATGGTTTCACTGACTCTGATTTCCAGTCAGACATAGATGATAGAAAGTCTACATCTGGATATTTGTTCACCTTAAATGGTGGAGTGTTTAGTTGGAAGAGCTGTAAACAGCCGATTACAGCAGATTCCACTACAGAAGCTGAGTATGTAGCCGCCTCTGAAGCTGCCAAAGAAGCTGTTTGGATCAAGAAGTTCATCACAGAACTTGGAGTGGTTCCATCCATTGAATCACCTATACCTTTGTATTGTGACAACAATGGGGCCATTGCTCAGGCCAAAGAACCAAGGTCTCATCAGAAATCTAAGCACATAGAACGGCGCTTCCACATGATTAGAGAAATCATTGAAAGAGAAGATATCATAATGCAAAGAGTAGCATCTGAGGATAACACTGCAGACCCACTTACCAAGGCTCTTACTCTGAAGACCTTGGAGCAACATCTTGAGAAGATGGGTATGAGATACATCACTAACTGGGTTTAGTGCAAGTGGGAGATTGTTAGAAATGTGCCCTAAAACCAATTAGTAGATTGTAATTAGGGGACTTTAATTTCATTTATGATTTTGAATGAATCTTATTCATCTATATAATGGCTTTTATATTATCATGTATACTTGTGTTATTTATAACTGTTCATGATAATGTCCTTGAATAGCATGATAGAGAATTGTATCTCAAGTGTTGAGATAGAGAGACATATGATTCTCAAGAACATCTATTCTAGATAAGTTCCTGATCATAGGTTTATTTATTTGGGCGATAATAAACCGTTAAGATTAGCTCAGGTTATACTAGCTCCAATGGGAGGATGGTGAGTCTCAAGCCATCTGTGTAGAGACACTATAGTAAACCTGTGGGTGCTTGTTAGAGAACAAGTACACTGAACGTGACCAATATGAGTACAGCTTATGGAGATGTATTTGAATGTCAAAAGCTGCTCATGTGTAAGTCACATTTGTAATCCTCATACCTGAGACACCACTAGTTATCTTATGTATGAATTACTAGAGTTTGATAGTATCTTGTACACCCTTATTCATGAGGATGTAATCGGTGCTCATTGGCTTTAGTAAGTTATATATGAAGATAGGTGAGTGTGCAATAGGGGATCACCACCCTTAATATCAAAGGGAGAATGTCACAGTTAATTCACAAATAATAACTCAATGAAGTCTTTGGCCAAAGCAGAAGGTAACCAAGGAAAAGAGTTTTCATGGGTTAACCTAATTGAGTTTATATTTTGGTGAATAACTAACACAGGATTAAGTTAGGGTTTGACATGAATCCATACCCAGATAACTTAATCGTGACATTGATTGGTGAAGGATTATATTACACGAAGGGTTCATTTATATTTGTATATTCACCCACACCTAGGGCACGTCATGATATGTTGCTAGAGGTCACTCATGACTAGTGTAGGCCTAATGATAAGTGTTATCATTGAGGGCAAAATTGGAATAGTTTCAATTGAACCAAAAATAGAAAGTTTCTATTTTGGGAAACATGCGATGTTCCCGATCCACTACTAGGTTGGGGTGAACCCAATGGGTCACACACATAAGGGCTTAAGTGATCTTCTTGATTTTGTAAGAGGGGATATTCTAATTTAGATATAAACCTAATCCTTATTTATTAAGTGTTAATAATTAAAAGGGATTAAGGATATACTAAACTAGAATATAACTAATTTAATATGATGTTTGGTCAAGCTAGCACTTGTAACCAAACATCATTATAAGAAGAGAGGTTTATAAATAGAGGAGTATTAACCCTAGGGCCGTACACTCTTGCTTGCCTCCTCCCTAGCCGAAATCTCTCTCTCTCTCTCTCTCAAGCCTTTGCCTTCTCAAGTGTTGTGGAGACAAAGGAAGATCATAGAAGTCTTAGGCTCGTGTGGACTTCATTGGAGGCTTCCATACCTTTGGAGCTTGAAGTTTTGTGAAGGCGACCATCAAAGTAAGCATTTATTTCATGTTTAAATAATTGTTTTTGATTCATCTTGTAGTTTGAGTTCGATTCATGGATGAAAATCAATGGGAAAATTTTTGTTTTACTTTCCGCTGCGTTCCCATGGTGTTTTCTTTCACTTCTATCATTTATTCATGGACCTTATCATATATATATAAATACATACGATAAGTTGTACCTTCAAATACATATAATATGAAATTGATATGCCCTTTAGGATTGGTTTTAGGGCATACCTCTAACAATCTCCCACTTGCACTAAAGCCAATCACCATAGTATCGTATACTAGTCTTCGCAAGACAAGGCTTCTAACACACACAGGTGTTAAGGCAAAGTAGATTTATGCAAAACTCCTTTTGCATATAATTATTTTCAATAATAGTAATTAAACTAATATCCTCTGCCAACTCTGATGTTCTAGTAAATGAGACCTGTGTTCTCGAAAGAAAACACCATACTCTAGACATTCTTTTAGGCAATTTGTAAATAGCATCCCTTTATAAAATTTCTTTATACATGCAAGTATTTCATTCTTAAACTCTTTTAAGAATATACTTGTATCTATTCAGAATCCCTATTCTGAATCAATAATCAATATCTGCTAACAACCATTTGCAGCATAAATGATATTGACTTAAGTACATAAGTTTTAATCATATGAGTCTCCATATTTCCCAAATATTTTGCTCATATGAAATCCCTCACCAAATCGAATTTTTGAGAGATTTGAATTCCTATAACGATTATCGAATTCACAATACTACGTTAGTATTAAAGTATGTACTTTATAAAGAAAATCAAGAATAATATCGATGACTCGCATGCTCCCACTTTCCTTTTTGAAACAAGGTATCTTATGTATTAAACTTTTTAATAACATAAAATTCCTTTTGATGTTTCATAAAGGTATAGTTCTCAACTATCGTGGAAACATTGTTTTCTAATAACTCTTTATTTGAGAAAACAAACTTTTGAAGTTTATTTGAAATATCTCATATTTCCAAATAATTTCCAAACTTAATCGTTTAACATATTTAAGGTCAATTAGTAATATAAGATTCAACCAAATATTCTCAATATTTTTCTTTTAGTTTTACTTCATATGAATCATTTGAACTCTTCAAATATTCATAGTTTTGAATCATTTGAACGCTTTCAAACATTCAAATAGCTATGAAGTATACAAACTAAGATTTAAGGTTTATACATCTTATGTATTATCCTTTTTAATCTCCTTATTAAATAAGGTGATTGGTTCATATTAATTAATGAATCAAAATTCATTTATTAATGTGATCCTTAAGGTTGAATCCTTATATATCATTTCATGCATTTATTCAAAACATTCATAAAGAGTATAGAACTTTAAATCAATTGCCAGAAATAATCTAAAATATCCAATATCATAGATTATCTGTTTTAAATATACAAAGTATTTAAAAACAAATAAAACTTCGATTAAGAAGTCTTAAAACACTCGGCAATATTAAGAAAGTTTCTATGAACTCTAAATAAACTAATCAAGTATCAAGTTTCTATGTTAAATGTATCAACTGTTGATTCATTTCCAAACAAAGAAAGTTTGATATCTACTTGATCTTCCGCTTCCATTTGTTTCTATATACAATCGTATTGTACTATAAAACATAACTAAATATCGGATACCATAAGCAGAATAATACTAATTATTAATTAGTAAATGAATAAAGCATAGGACGTACCATTATAAGAACCATTCTTCAAACTAGGTACTCCTTGCCGTTTCTCTTCCAATGACATAACTTACCGCACTTGAAACTCTTTTCTTTAGACTTCTCTTTCTTAATGCCTCATTTTGGCTTATTATGAGACTTCTTCTTCTTTCCCTTGCCCTTAGGTTCGGTCTTAGAAGTGGAAGTTCCATTGATAGCCAAAACATTCCCTTTGGGTTCCTTTTTCAAGGTCTCCTAACAATCACTAGCATATTCATCAAATCAGTGAGGGAAAGATTTAGATGAATTACTTGTGACTTGCAGGAAGGGAATGAAGCAAGATGTCAATGCTCCTATCAGCAGTGATCTTAACACTTAAGATCATGCACCAAGTGAATGTACTAGATCATCTTGAGACAGAGCTCATTAACAGATGTCTCATTCATTATCTTACAGGAGAAGAGTTCACTAATAGGATTGTACTTTACAATTCTATTCTGTGAACCACAAGGTTCCCTCAGATGTACCATACATCATTGTCAAGTCACTTACTATAAGTGTCTTTCTTCTCCTTATATGCCCCCTTATGTCAAAGCATTGGGGCATGGGGCATTGACCACGTAGTCTATTTTATCAGCGGCTAAGACTAGGTTTCTTAAACCAGTCTTGGAAGTTTTTGGACCAGTTAAACGATTGTCATTTAAATATTCTAGAGAGTAGGTTTAGATGAGCTATCTACAACAGAAAATAATAATAAATTTCATATTAAAGAAACATAAAAATTTTTGGTCTTTAATTTCTATGTTACCTCCCACTATTTTGTTCAAATCTTATACACCCTAGGATGAGACTTGGGAATTTCAAAAGATTGAATTTCCATAGTAGGGATTGGGGTCCCATTAAGAATTAGTACCCTCACATGTTAGTTTCTTGGATACTAACCCTTAATGAGTGGATAACTCTTTATCCTAATGCTTCACCTAAGCAAGTTCCAATCATCCTTTAGCCTCTAAAATACAGTAACCTCACATAATAGTTTCTTGGTTAGTGTACTTTAGTTAAATCACACCTACCATTCACATGAGTATGGTCAATTGAATGTGGCATCCCTCACATGTTAGTTTCTTGGTAAGCCCCATTATCGCACCTCATGATATCCAATATGTAACAAGCTGGTTTGAACCTTCATAATGAATGTGTTCCCACATATCTGCAGCCAAACACATCCACCACAAAGATTCTCCTATCTTGTAATGGTAGGAGGCTAGGATAAAGCCCAAGGCCTCTTCCTTACAATTTAATTTTGTAATATAGGGGTTTTGTGAAAAGTCTCATTTTAATAATATACATCACATGCATATAAACAAATATATATATCACATACATATATAGTTTAGACCAATATTTATTATTAGTCCTCAATTATCCTCCCACTGTCCTCCTAGAGGTTATGGTGGATTCATCTCGAACATATAATAAATTAGGTCTAGGCCCTAACCAGCATACATCACATATATAAATGGGCCTTTGGAATGATTATGGACTTTCAAGGTGGGTTCAAGCTTTGAGCCAAAAAGATGAACCCTAGGTCTAAAGTGTGGGTTGGTGATCGTAATAAAATCCTATGTAACTATTACATAGCGACAAACAAATCTTCAAGATCTTGATGTCCTTGCCAAGTCCTTCTCAAGTCCTTGCTTTTCCTCTCGAACAAGATTCCACCATGTATCTCGGGTCCACCACTTGCCTTCTTGAATTGAAAAATACAATTTATAAAAGAAAGAAGGGGATTAAGGGAAAAGGGGATACATAGAGATAGAGAGGGAAAGAGGCATGCAAGCCTCAAATAATTACATCACCTTATTTAAACAACTTTTAAATACAATCCCAAAAATAAACCATACACATCACATGCGGCCAATCTCATCTCATTTAATTGGTCTTTAAGTCCATAATCACTCATTATCAATTATACAATCGCATTGCATAAAAAGAAAGCAACATACAGTAAAAGGCAATGATGGCAATGGCATATAATTAATTAAAGTCATGTTATTATTATCTCATAACAATAACAAAGATATTATCATTATCTTATAATAATAATAAAGTCCTTTTAATCTTATTAAAAGGATTTCAGCATATCTTATATGACTAAACTAGCTTCTTTCTTAAAACAAGTAAAACCCCTAATTGTCACAACTAGGGTTTTAATTATACAGAATTTAATTTGAGAAATTATTTTCACAATTCCTACCATGCATTTAACACTTTAATATGCCTAGTAGATTAATCACTATTAACCTACAATGGTGGAATAAATAATAACTCAAAATGAAAATTCTAAGAAAGAAACAATTTCTGTTTTTCAACAAAAATTTCAGAATTCAGCTACTGTTTTAGGACTAATCTTTCCTATATTAAAACTACCTTTTAATATGTGAGAATACTCTATTTCACAAGGATTTTCAGTCCTCTTTCAAATGGCATAGGTCTCGTTTCGTGATTCCAACGTTTGGTATCACTTTAAAGCATTTTGTGACCTAAACTCCAATCCATGACAGATTCTGGAATTTCTTCACAAATGGCTTTATGGGGCCTAACCTAGAACGAATTTAAGTCATGGGAATACTTCAATTCACTAGGTTTTTCAGTCCTCTTTCCAATGGCAGGGGTCTCATCACTTGATTCCAACGTTTGGTATCAATTTAAGGCCTTTTGCGATAGAGAGTCAGAATTTCCAGATTTGACTCTTAATCACAAAAACCTTAATACGGCTAACCTAGGTCATAACAAATCATGGGAACTATTCCTAGACTTAGTTAAGACCTTATATTAATGAAGTCGATAGGTGGCATGCTTTGAAAATCAATAAAACCATTTTACATAGATTTTACAAAACATACATAGTTGCTGCCCAGAAATTTCAGCAACCTTGTTTAATTTTAAAACGATTTTAAAATTAATCCAAACAATATAAAATCATGTCAAAACGATTTTAACATGTTAATATATCATTAAGTAACAGCCCTAAATCATTTTAAATAAATTAAAATGTTAATACATCACATGTATTGCTCAAACTCTCAAGAACACCAAAAGGGGTTTTTATAAAACAATTTTTATTCAAACCTACTTGTTCTTCAATTTTTTGATTTTCAAAACATTAAGAATAATTTTTGAAAATACTATAAACGATTTATAAACATATGAAGAACACAAGGTATGAAAAACAAGATAAAAAACAAGGGCCATTAGGGTTCCCAACCTTAGTGGCCGTCCACTATAGTGATATAGAGAGAGGGAGCTAGTTAGGGTTAGGGTTAGGGTTTCTCAAACCTTACCTAATCCTAACATATTAGGTTTTCCATAAACCCTAATTAGGGCTGCACAATTTCCTAAATCCTCATCATTCAAAATAGGCAAGAATCAAATCAAAATAGGAGACTTTCCACAATTGAATAATTTTAAAATAGGAAACTAGTATGTTGCAAGATTTGAATTAGGATTTCTAAAACAAATCAAGAAACTTTCCATATTTGATTTTAGGGTTTCTTCAACCTAAAAATCAGCCACCATATCATTTTCAATTAGGGTTTCAAAGAACCCTAATCACCATTGTTAATATTTTAACAAAGAACTCCATTAACATTTAAATTTAAACAACTTTAAATTAAACAAGATACAACTTTCAAGATTCAATTTAAACACTTTTAAAATTAATCAAGAATCCATGTAAACATGTTCTAGGGTTCCAAACCCTAGTAGCCGTAATCCAAGAGGGGAAAATCCCTCATAGCCGTGAACCCCTTAGGGTTTCCTAAACCCATAGTTGCCAAGAATGCTAGGGTTTCTAAAACCTAAGCTTGATGTTCAAGTTTCCAAAACAAGAACTTCATCCATTGAATCAAGGGTTTCTAAAACTTCAAGATTCAATCAATACCATTGATTATAGGGTTTCTTAAACCCAAATCATTAAACATAATATTCAAGAACCAACTAGGGTTTGTAAACCCTAGTGGCCGTAAATCAAAGGGAGAAGAGAGAGAGAGGGGCGGCCACCACATTAGGGTTTCATCAAACCCTTGAATCAAGAACATCAAAAGGGTAAAACCCTATGTCCGAAATATATAGGGGGCTGTTCCCTCATGGCCGTGACCTATTGTAGGGTTAATAACAAAACCCTAATGCCATTAATAAAAACAAACAAGCTTAAACCAAAAGCTCATGGCCGAAATCCATGTGGGGTTCAAGAACCCTACTTTAAATCACTTTTAATTAATTATAACCATCATCAAGCCATCAAATATTCATGATCATGCTTGATTTGGCTCTGATACCACTGAAAGATTATGTGCAGGGAGGATTCGCAGCGGAAGACAAACTATAAAAATTTTATAAACAAGAATCCCACCATACATATTCATGCAGGAAATCGAAACAAGCATCGGATCATGAATAATACAAGTACAAGAATTAAACAACTTTAAAACATTGACTTACTTGATGATTGCCTTTGTTGAAACCTCGATCGCATCCTAGCTTCAAAGTGTATGAAGCCTCCGAGGTATCCACACGAACACAAGACTCCATAAGCTCCTTGGAATGATCAACCTTTGAACAAACCAAGCTTGAGAGGGAGAGAGTGGAATTCGACCATGGGAGGTATCAGCACACTAGGGCCGGCCTCCTCTAGGGAATAAAGAAAACCACTCTTCCTTTTTAGGGTTTGGATGGACTAGTGCTAGCATGCACCCTCACCTTGTATTTATAGGCAAATACTAGGGTTTCTAATTTTTGCAACTTAGTCCTCTTTATTTAACACTTAACTAAAGAGACCAAGTAAGTTACATTAATTAGAAACTAACCCCTCTCCTAACTTAAAGAACTCACTTGTGTCCTTATGTGTGTGACCCTTTGGGTTCATCCCAACCTAGCAGTGGACAGGGACATCTCTATGTCTCCTAAAATAGAAAGTTTCTATTTTTAGGTTCAATTGGAATAATTCCAATTATGCCCTCATTGATAACACTTTACCAATAGGCCTACACTGGTCATGAGTGACATCTAGCAACATATCATGACATACCCTAGGTGTGGGTGAATAGCGGAACCATATGAACCCTTCATGTTACTTAATCCTTCATCACCTAATGTCACTGTTAAGATATTCAGGCATGGTTATTAAGTCAAACCATATCTTAACAACTTGTTAAATGTTCCACAAAATATAATTCTCAATAAGATAAACTCATGAAACACTTTTCACAGTTTACCTATCACCATGGCCATGGATTTCACACTGAGAATTATCTTTGAGAACGAACCTTGACATTCTCTCTCATCAAAGATGAAAGTGATGATTCCTTCTTGCGCACTCATTTACCTTCATACATAACCCTACTAGAGCCAATGAGTACCGATTACACCCTTGTGGTTAAGGATGTACGAGATACTATCAAACTCAAGTGACCTATGCATAAGATAACTATGGTGCCTCAGGTCTAAGGATTACCAAATCAATGGTCGTAACAAAAGAATATTCTTTTGACTAATCTCCATAAGAACATTCTTGCAGATCATGTTCAGTGTACATATTCTCTAATATGCACCCACAGATTAACTATAGTGTCACTACACCGATAGGAAAGACTACCTATCCTCCCAATTGGAGCCAGTTTAAATCTGTGCTACTCTTAACGGTTTATTAAATATCCACTTTAATAAACCTATGAGTAGGAACTCGTTTAGAATAAATGTGTACTAGAAATATGAGTCTCCATATCTCAACAACTTTGAGATACATATTTCTTCTATCATTTATTCATGGACCTTATCATATATATATAAATACATACGATAAGTTGTACCTTCAAATACATATAATATGAAATTGATATGCCCTTTAGGATTGGTTTTAGGGCATACCTCTAACAGTTTGAGGGGCCTGCTGGCAGATAATGGTACTTAGGTGAGAGAGTCTGTCGCCAAGTCTATGGAAACATGGATGCAGCTAGGGTGCCTTTTCTGCCTCCTGCAAATATGCGTCACACTGATAAACTGAAGGGTGAGGCCCTGTTAGAGTCCAAGAGAGGAGTGGATCTTTCTACTTTCCTTTTCTCTGATGCGAGTTATGAGGTCTTCTGTCAACAGTTCTTGATGCGCCCCTTAGCGACTGGAGAACTGCCTGAGAGGATATGTAAATATAACACTTTCTTTCATCTCTGTAAATGCAATCAAAAAACTTTCTCTTTATGTCCACAGAGTCGCCGTTCCCGGGGTCAAAGCTCTAGAGCTCCTGCTAGTGATGATGATCAAGACACGAATAGGCTTCCTGCCTTGCAGCCTGCAGACTGGAATATAGAGCTAATAGTTGAAGATAACTTCGTGACTTCTACCATTTCACGACCTTCAGTCGATGAGGGATATCACATTGATCCATCTTATGAACAAGTAAGTCTTCCACTGAATCAAAGAACTACACATGCCCACAGATACACTGACATCATTTCCTTTCTGACAGGTTCCTCGAAAGTATTGCCATGATTACATCGATCTTACTACCGCCATGAGGCGTGACCTTCGCAGGATGAGCTTGAGGTCTTCCACTCTCACTCGTCAACAGGTAACTTCAAATCACATTCTCAAATTCATCTTCCTTCCTTTTTCACAAACTGATCAAACTGTGAACACCGTTTCAGGCACCTGACCCACCACGTCATTCTTCAGCTGGAGAGGGATCTAGCAGAGGGATAAGGAGGAGCTCTCAAAGACATTGACCAATCTCTTATGAGACATGGGGTTTCATTTTGAAAATCATATGTAATTTGCAAACATTTGTGCCAAAACAAGTTTTCTCACTTTTATGGTGTATGTGCACTGTTAAAACTCATTCACTGCTATTAATTCTCACACTTTTGATTGAACCAATACCAATGTTTTAAAACTTGAAAATAGCAACAAAGTCAACAAAAATCAAAATCGGGGTCCCGAATGCACAAAAACTCGGAAAAAAGTCGAAAATAAACAAAATTGGCAAAAATGGGTGGCCAAATCCTGGTGACCATCCAAGCCAGGACGGTTGGCCGTCCACCCTAGGATGGTTGGTCGTCCTTCCTAGGACGGTCACCGAGTTGGACCGCCTAATTTTTCCTATTTTGAGCAGTTTCCAATTTTCGGCCTTTTCAGTTTCTAATTTCTCTTCAAACCTGACCTAGGCCTATAAAAAGGAACCCTTAGCAGCCTCTACAACCATCCTACAATAGTTTTAAGCATCATGGAGGCTCTCTCCTAGGTTTTGAAAAGATTCATGGCGAGAATGACGAAGGAAGACAAGAAGGTGTTCGCTCGCTACAACTTGAATGCATGTTTCTCTCTTCAACAAATCAAGATAGAAACCACGTGTCTCATTGCTACAAGCCACTTTTGGGATCCCACGATTCATGTTTTCAACTTCGGCATCGAAGAAATATGCCCACTGTTGGAGGAATTATGCGCGATCATGTCTGTTTCACTGAAAGGACCTTTTATCTTCCCACAGATTCGGCGTAAGTACACAACAACTCTCGCTTCTCTTCTCGAGATCTCTGAAGGAGATGCTTCTACATTCATCAAAGGTACCAACCTTAATCTCCTAAAACTTGCTACTTCTTTTCTTCACCCCAGCTTGAATCAATTCACCACTTCACGGCCCGTTCAATATGCTTTAGTTTTATGCCTTCTCGGGCAATTTTTCTTCTGTACTGGCTCTTTCTTGGTTCCATGAGAACTATGTGAACTAGTTTTACCCCTTTCTACATCACAAAACATGATGCCCATGGTCCTCGCCGAAACTCTGAATACTTTAGACAAACTGCACTCCGACCCCAAGGTTCCTTTTGAAGGTAGCCCCATTCTACTGCAAATGTGGTTGATTGAAAGACTCAAATTCATCGTTCCTTCCACTGGTACTTCTTACCATACTTCCTATCATCGCCGTGCTATTACCTTACCTCGAGAAAACACTTTACTCGAATGGTTGACTTTTCTGTCTACTCTCTCTTGGGATGACATCGAGTGGTATGTACATGACTGGAGCTGTTTTGGCCATTATCTGCTCCTTTCTCCAGGTTATTCTGTAGTGATTTTGGTAGGATTGAAGCGCACTTCAATCTATTGGGCAACCCGACTGCTTCGCCAAATGGGGACCAAACAGACGATTCCATCTCTCTCAGAGCATACTTACACTTCCAAGGCGATCTCTCCATCGGTGGTGAAGGCTTTGATGTCAAGGTGGCCATCTGTATTGTGCACAACTCACATTGATTTCTCTCATGGGCCTTTTGAACTGGACGAGGCTTATAAACAATGGTTATCTTAGGATATGGGTACTCGGGGACAAGAAAGGAAGGCTAGGATCTCAGGACTTATCGAAAGTCTCTCATCTAAAGAGCGAGGGGACACTTCGTCACTTCCACCTAATGCTTTACAAGTAGTACTTTACAAGAGAATAAGAGATGATGACTCTGAATAAACTTCAAGGAAGGAACGAAGGAATTGATGAACTTTTGAAACACATTTCCCATGCTTTTATTATTTTGAATGAATGGAATTAGAATCATATGACATGTAATAGACCTTTGAAAGGTTTCTCTTCATCTCATGAATAAAAGAATTCTATCTTTTTAGTTTTGAATAAATCTCTTCAAACAATTACAATTGAAATCAAACATAGGGTTGTTTTGCCATAGGAAATTGGACCGCACCCAAGGTAACTTTATGGGTTGCCTACATATCTCCATACTTTGAATATCTTTTTCTCATAAAACTTTCAACTTTCTTGTTTTGAATACTTGGAGAATCAGGTCCTTGTAGTTCATGGATCAATTAAAAAGCTTTTTTTTTTTTGATGCTCTACTTTTTGCCTAGGCAGCCTTTGCAGGTTTTCTACCTAGCGAGCTCTTGCCCTAATTTTTGCCTAAGAAGCCTTTTCAGGTTTTTTACCTAGCGGGCTTCTTTTTTTTTTATTTTTATTTTTTATATATGATACTTTTTCAATTGATCCAAATTGGTAGGCTGAGAGAATTCGATCCCATCTATGTCCATAAGACGCACGGCTCTGCCTGATAACATCTCTTCGATGATGTAGGGTCTCACCCAACTTGGCTTGAACTTCCCTCTTGGATCATGAATCGGCATTCTGATTTCTTTGAGTACCAAATCCCCTTTCTTTAAGCCCCTGTTTTTAACTCTCTTGTTGAATGCTCGAGCTATTCTTCTCTGATAACCTTGAACATGGTATAGGGCTTTCAATCTCTTCTCGTCAATTAGCGACAGCTGCTCATATCTATCCCTCATCCAATCGACTTCTGCTAGTTGGCTTTCCATAACTACTCTTAGTGAAGGTATTTCCAACTCAATTGATAACACTGCTTCCATACCATACACTAACGAGTAAGGCATAGCCCCAGTTGACGTCCTAATGGATGTGCGATAGCCCCACAATGCCAGAGGCAATTTCTCATGCCAATCGTTGTACGTATCAGTAGTCTTCTTCAAAATGGTCTTTAAATTCTTGTTAGCTGCCTCTACTGCTCCATTAGTCTGCGGACGATAAGGAGAGGAATGGTGATGTACTATACCATATTTCATAAGAAGCTCCTCAGTCTCTTTTTTGAAATGTTTCCCATTGTCTGAAATAAACTCACGTGGCACTCCATATCGGTAGATGATGTTGCACTGTATGAACTTGGCAACCTGCTTAGCATTCAAAGTCTTGTACGACGCTGCTTCTACCCATTTGGTAAAGTAATCTATGGCCACCAATATGTACTCGTGCCCATTCGAGGCTGCAGGAGTGATCTTGCCAGTGATATCAATGCCCCATGTTGCAAATGGCCATGGTGATGACATGGTAGTGAATGGCATGGATGGCTGATGCTTACCGCTTGCAAACACCTGGCACTTATGGCATTTCTTAACATGTTCAGTACAATCACTTTCTAAGGTCGACCAATAGTAACCCAATCTCAGAATCTTCTTCGCAAGCATATACCCATTCATGTGTGGAGCCCCAGCCCCTTCATGTATTTCCTGAATAATCCGCTCTGCTTCATCTTCTGTTACACACAAGAGATGGACACCGTCAAAAGACCTTTTATACAATCTCTCACTGCACAAGATGAACTGGCTAGCCAACCTACTCAAAGTTTTTCGGTCAACATAGGATGCTTCTAGTGGATACTCCCCTTTTTCTAAGTACTGCTGAATATCATGATACCATGGCTGAAAGAAATCGATCGAAATCATGGAATCGCAGCGGAAGAGAAAACAAAACTTTTTAATAATAGTATTCCATCATCGAAAGATTCTAAACAAGAATCGAACAAGCATTGGGATATGAGATTTAATTACAAACAAATAAAATTAATAAAACATAAATTAATCTTACTTGATTCGCCTTTCGATTTGCAATCCTCGACCTCGAACTTCAACGCAATGAAGTCTCCAACGGTATCCACACAAGGGTAAGATTCCCTAAACCCTTCTAGTCTTCCACAACACTTGAGAAAGCTAGAATGGAGAGGGAGAGGAGAGAGAGAATTTCGGCCAAGGGGTTGCTTAACCCTAGAATGAGTGAAGCACTCATATTTATAAACATTCTCCTCTTTAAGGGATGTTTGGTTACTAGTGCTAGCATGACCAAATATCCTTGAATAGAATAATCCTATTCTTGGTTAATTTTGACCTTTAATTAATTAACCTTTAATTAATCAAAATCAAACTTAACTTAAAGATAGGATTCCCCTCT
>JAESVK010067733.1:0-17349 GCA_017140935.1 Hamamelis virginiana
GGGGAAATCTGTTTTTATGAGCAGACTTTCAAAATTGGACTTAGGTTTCCTTTGCAACCTTTTATTAGAGAAGTACTCCATCGGCTCGGGATAAGTCCAGTAATGTTAACGCCGAACTCATGGAGAGTGCTCCTCGGGTTCATGGTGTTATGGAGATCGCTCGGATGGACACCGAACTTCAATGACTTGAAGTTTATGTGTTTCGTCAAAGAGAACTCCCGGGCTTCTCCTGGTTGGTGGTATTTAGGAAATCATACAAACAGACCAGGCATCAGGGATCTTCCCTCCTCTATCAAAGGGTGGAAGAACAAATATTTCTTCGTCAGTGGCCCTGGATGGGAGTTCGGGGAGGATGAGGAACGCACGTTTCCCGTTCCAAGAGAGTGGAGACCTCGACCAGGTGTTATTTTCATAATTTTCTCAATATCGTGATAATACATGCTCCATGTTGATCCCGAACTAATAATATATATATATATATATATTTTTTAGCGGATAAAATTCTTCGATGTGGATCTTTTGACTAATCGTATCATTGGTCGGATATTGACATTGATGATGTTCTCGGGGGAGTCATACCCGATGAGGACTCACCTTTTGTTCCTCCTCCCCCAGTGAATGTGGCCAAAGTGCCGGCCCAAGATTCTAGAAAAAAGAAAAGACCAAGGACTGAAGAAGAGGTCCCATTTGAAGTCCCGATTAGTCGGAAGGTTGGCTCCGGATCAGCGTCTGGATCGGGTGTCGGTGTTCGTCCAGCTCGAACTTCAGCAGAAGATTGGCTGAGTGCTGGATCGGGCGCACCGCTCATTCTATCTGGTCTCACGGTGGCTAGTTCTTTCGTGAACAGCCCGAATGCGAGCTTAAGGGCCCTTAAGGGTCTCTTTGGATCGGCTGATAAGGAAATTATTTCTCAAATTCCCCAATCCGAACTTCCCAAGCTCCTAGCTCATGCTGCGGTTAAGGTACTTTTGTTTTAATCAGCAATGAATCACCAGTATTTTTGTGTAGATACATATTTCTGATATTCACAATTTGTTGTAGAGCGCACTTATCGGACTCCATTCTCTTCGCGAAGCTCGTGATGCTCGGAGATCCAAAGCCTCTATAGAGCTAATCAATCATAAACTAAAGGAGTCTGTGGATGAGAAGTTTGTTGAGGTTCGATCGGTCAAAGCTGTGCTAGAAGAAGAGAGATCCAAATTTCGAGAGTGCGAGGATGAGCTTGCCCGAAAAATAGATTTGTTGCAGACTGAACTGGAGAAAGCCCAAGCAGCTGAGAAGGAGAGCGCTGAAAAGGCTGTTTCTGAATACCGTTCATCTGATGAGTTGAGAGCATTGATCACAAAGGAGGCTGGGCCATTTTTGGTGAAAGGTTTCAACGGAGCACGGGATTTGATGAAAAAGTTTCTTCCCGACGCCGATTTTTTGAAGATCACTTTGGCTGAAATGAGGGCTCAGCTTCAAGCCGATCGTGCTATTGCAAATCAAGAGCGCGCAGCAGCTGAAGAAAATGTTGGTGATAGAGTAAGAATAAAACCGAAATGGATTTCGTAGTATCGGAGATAATGTTGAGACGTTTATGCTCCCTAATCAAGCCATGATTAGTGCAGAGCAAAGAGAGCTTTGTTGGCCCGAGATCGGTCAGGACTTATGTCGAATGCAAACAAATGAATAGGTTTAAACAAAAAGATAACTAAAAACAAAGGTCATAAAGGGAAAGAGAGAGAGAATTCATAAAATAGGGCGGTAAACATAAGCATGAAATATATTCAGAGCCAAAGCAAGAATCACAGAGTCAAAAACAAATAAAAACAAAACAGTCGAGAAGCAGTTTACAGCTCGAGTTATACGGTTCTATTGATAATATTTTCTAAGGTGGGTAGCGTGCCAAGGTCGTGGCAGTAAATTTCCTTCAAGATCAGCAATCCAATAAGTACCGAGGCGATTAAAATGTTGAATCTAATAGGGACCTTCCCAATTGGGCTCAAGTTTGTTGGGATGGAGTATTTTTTTGAGAACGAGGTCGCCAGGTCGAAAATTCCGTATTTTAACAGTTTTATTATATGATCGAGCCATAAGTTGTTTGTAAGAGGCGATACGGAGTCGAGCTTTTTCCCTTTTTTCTTCTAGCATGTCGAGGTTGAAACAGAGCTCCTGATCATTGTTATCCTGATTGAAGGTTTCGATTCGGTAGGATGGCATCTCGATTTCAACAGGAATAACGGCTTCAGTCCCGTATGTGAGAGAGAATGGAGTTTCACCCGTAGAAATCTGACTTGTGGTATGATATGCCCATAATACCGAGGGGAGATCGTCGACCCACGCGATCTTTGATTTTTCCAATCTTTTTTCTAAGGACTGGATGATCGTTCGATTAGTCACTTTGACTTGTCCGTTAGCTTGTGGATGACCAGGAGAAAAGAAATTATTTTGAATACCAAGCTCTTGACACATCATTCGTAATCCGGAATTAGTAAATTGCATGCCATTATAGGCGATCAGGACTCGTGGTATACCGAAGCGACATATAATATTTTCCCAGATGAAACTTCGGATACAGCTTTCGGTTATTCTGGCAACTGGCCGAGCCTCTACCCATTTGGTGAAGTAATCAATTGCAACGATCAGATATTTCTTTTGTCCTTTCGAAGTAGGAAGTGGACCTACTATGTCGATCCCCTATTGTGCGAACGGCCAATGGTTGGAGATCGGGGTAAGTTAAGTCGGTGGTTGATGTGGGATTGGAGCGAAACGCTGACATTTGTCACATTTTTGAACCAGATCAGACGCGCCTTTCTCCACATGTGGCCAGTAGTAGCCATGCCGTAAGACTTTTTGTGCAAGCGATCTGCCGCCCGCATGATTTCCACAAATGCCCTCATGGATTTCGATAAGCACATAGTTAGCTTTATCGGGCAAGATACATCGTAAGCATAGCCCATAATAAGATCGACGATATAGGTTGCCATTGATAATGCAATACCGTGCTGATTTACTTTTTAGACGTCGGGCCATTGCTTTATCCGACGGAAGTGTACCTGATGCAATGTAATTTTTGATCGGGTCGTACCATGTTGGCTCAGTTTGGATGTTGAGGATCGAGTCTCCCTTCATACTGATCAGAGGTTGCCCAGCTAACTTGATAATGATGGACCTTGGAAGATCAGCATGTACCGCAGAAGCTAAGTTTGCCAATGCATCGGCATGACAGTTTTCTTCTCTTGGAATTTGACTGATCGAAATTGTTGTAAAATGCTTAAAAGCTTCGTGAGCTTTAGCCAAATACTTTTGCATTGCTAATTCCTTCACTATGTACTGGCCATTGATTTGCTTTACGATTAATTGAGAATCACTAAAAACCTATAGATCTTGAACAAGGAGGTCGGAAGCCATCTGGAGTCCCGCTAGTAAGGCTTCGTACTCTGCTTCATTATTCGTTGCTTGGAAACATAATCGTAGGGCCAGCTCAACTTTTTCTCCCGTATGAGATATCAATACGATTCCTGCCCCAGATCCTTTTTTATTAGAAGAGCCATCGACAAAGAGATGCCAAAATTGCTGATGACCCCTTGCTTTGCACTCTCTCTCTACTGCTGTGGTTGATGTAGTCGGGACATTGGTTGGATTAGAGGGACTTTCTGGAGTTAATTCTGCTACAAAGTCGGCTAATACTTGACCCTTGATTGCCAGACGAGGACGATACTCAATATCAAATTCTCCCAACTCAACTGCCCACCTGATCATTCTTCCAGAAATATCTGGCCGATGAAGGATGTGTCTTAAAGGTTGATCGGTCAGCACTACGATTGGATGAGGTTGAAAATATTGTCGCAACTTTCGTGCCGATGTGACCACCGAAAACGCCAATTTTTCAAGCAAAGCGTACCGACTCTCCGCCCCTATCAATGCTTTACTGATAAATAGATCGGTCGTTGCACGCCTTTATCCTCTCGAATTAGCACCGAACTAATGGTCGTTGATGAAACGCCAAGATAGAGGAATAGGGTTTCACCCTTTAAAGGTTTCAAGAGGAGTGGAGGGGATTCGAGATAATGCTTCAGTCGCTGGAATGCTTCCTCCGCTTCGGGAGTCCATTGAAATGTCTTCTTTCCTTTGGGAACTTTGAAGAAATGAAACCCTTTTTCAGATGATTTAGAGATAAACCTGTTTAGAGCGGCCATTCGTCCCGTAATTTGATAGTCAGGGAACAAAGGAGATTATTCCTTGTTAATGATCAAGATTAATATATTTATAAAACCGCGTGTTTGTTAATCTCAATTCAATTGCGATTGGTGAGCACGGGTGTCGAACCACTGGGAAATATGTAGGTTTATAATGAAAAACTATTAGAATTAATTAAAGTGAAAGAATAGTGTCAATTTAAATTGGTGGTGAAAAGCGCTTCAATTGGGTTGAAGCAGATATACTGAATTTAATTAAGCTGGTTAAAAATGCGATTTAATTAATGGAATGAGCGGAACTTGGGCGAGAAGTCCATTGAATATCAAATATGCAAATTAGTTATAAAATCCACGATATAGTAATTATGTATGGTGGTTCATCCAACTACAAGAAGGAATCCCCAAAAAGATGATGAATACAGGACCGGCAGGTTTATCCTTGAAAAGAATGGAATATCACCATCCACCTTAATTGGGGATAATGCATGCTGGTTTGTATTCATCCCAATAAGTACCATTGCATAATTATATAATTGCAATCACAGATATACAATTATATTATATTATATTTAGCGATAGTGTGCGGTAAACCTTAACAACTATGCAATCACATAATACAAATAAAGGGATGTTTATAAAATAGAATTGCATAAAGAATCCAACTTCATCCTCACCCAAGCTTGGAGTATTAGCTACACATCAATGGAGGATAACATCCTTTATCCATGACAAGCTCTAAGGGGTCACGGGATGAAAAAAGTAAAATAAAAGCAGAAAGTAAATAACTGAAAGAAATAAAGAAAAAATGGCGTAAGTAAATAAAGAAAATGGCTTAAATAAATAAAGAAAATGGCGTAAGTAAATAAAGAAAAGTGCTTAAGTAAATAAAGAAAATGACAGTAAAAGTAAAGAACAATTCTCAAGTGAGAATTGAGCCATGTATTAAAAAGGAAAATTGCAGAAATTAAAGTGCAGAAATTAAAGACTGAATAAGTAAAGAACAATTCTCAAATGAGAATTGAGCCATGCATTAAAGGAAAAATTGCAGAAAAGTAGAAAAGTGCTGAAAAGGTAAATGACCGAATAAAAAATAGAATTGAACTGTAAGATGAAGTCTATTAAAAATGACAGAGTAATGATTCAGAGCAAAAGTCATGAACCCTCTTTAAGTCACTCATACACATGTATATATAGAATGGAATTGCAAAAGACGAAAATGCCCTTGAAATATCTCAAAATATCTAAAACAGCCCACAGCCGCCTCGGGTCTATCGATAGCGAAGTTTGGCTATCGATAGAACTTCTATTGATAGCGAGACTTGGCTATCGATAGTCATATTGGCTCTTTGCTTTGAATGTACAGAAATTCTTCTGCAGCCTTTCGCACTTCATTGGCTATCGCTGATTTTTATGAAATGCTTCTCACTTGTGACGATAATCAAGACTTCATGGGTGACGGCTTCGTATTTATATAATCTGCACAGTTTTCTTGTAAAAGAGAGTTTAACCAAATTATACAGATTTTATACAAAATAAGATATTATTACGCAACTATTTATATAAGAGAACACAGTAATACCATAAATTGAAAGCATGATTGTGATACAATCATTAGTTGTTGTATTTCTTTTATGGTGGTCGGAGATTTCATGTTGACTATCGCTTGAATTTGATCGGGATTTGCTTCTATTCCTCTTTTGGTTACTAAAAACCCCAAGAATTTTCCTGATGAAACTCCGAATGAACATTTGGTCTGGTTGAGTTTCATTCCGAATCGTCGCATGATCTTGAAGGCTTCATTCAAATGTTGAATATGATCGGGCGCTTTTAGACTTTTTACTAACATATCATCAATATAGACTTCCATGGTTGATCCCATTAGATGTTCGAACATTCTTGTGACGGTTCTCTGACATGTCGACCCCGTGTTCATCAAACCGAAAGGCATTCGGATATAGCAAAACATACCAATCGCCGTTATGAATGCGGTTTTGTACCGATCAGTAGGATGCATCATGATCTGATTATAGCCTGAATATGCATCCATGAATCTTAAGAGTTCGTGCCCAGCTGTAGCATCAACTAGCTGATCTATTCGAGGTAGTGAAAAGCTATCTTTGGGACAGACTTTGTTTAGATCGGTAAGATCAACACATACTCTTCATTTCCCATTCTTCTTTTTTACCACGACGCAATTGGAGAGCCAATATGGATAAAAGACTTTCCGAATAAATCCAGCTTTGAGCAGCTTATGAACTTCCTCTTGGATCGCATTGGATTTTTCTTGTGAAGTAACACGCTTCTTTTGTCTTACCGGCTTGAAAGTTGGATCGACATGTAGTTTATGTACCGCAATGGTGGGGTCGATCCTGGGCATATCCTCATGACCCCATGCAAAAACATCCCAATTTGTTTTTAAGAAGGTGATGAGATCGGCCTTCTTCGAATTAGGAAGATCTGATCCTATGTTTGCACTTTCAGTTGAGTCGGAGGGGTGTACCTGAACTTCTATCAATCCTTCTAAGGGGGTTGATCCCTGATTTTGCTCATCCCGAAGATCAGTTATCTCGGACTCTGTAGTCTGTAATTGCTATGGGAGATGATCGGTGTGTTCATTGTCTTTTCAAATATTTTGCCCTGAAGAGTCCAGTTGATTTGTGAGATGCATTGGCGGGATCTCAGCGAGCAATTGTTTGTTCGACCCTTCGTCCTGAGAAAGAGAAATATTGAAGCACGATCTGGCAACCGCTTGATCTCTTTTAGCCTTTCCTGTTCCATGAGATGTGGGAAATTTCATACAAAGATGGAGTGTTGAGGTAACCGCATCGAAGTCATTCAGAGTTGGTCGGCCAATGATTGCATTATAGGCCGAAGGGCAGTCTATGATCATAAAAACAGCATCTCGGGTTACTTAGGTTGGGGGATCTCCAATTGTGATTGGCAAATTTACCCATCCAAGTGGTTGCAAAGACGAGCCATTAAATCCAATCAGTGGGGTATTCATCGGAGAGACGTCAATGCTTCGGCCCATTCTTTCATAGGCGGTTACAAATAGAATATCAGCGGAACTGCCAGTATCCACCAAAATTTTACTCACAGAATAGTTCGCGATAATTGCTTTAATTACCAATGGGTCATCGTAAGGTAAATGAACTCCCTGCAAGTCTTCTTGAGAGAAAGATAGGAGTCCATATCGTTTTGAGAGTTGATGAGCTACACTCAGGATCTGATCTGATGGAGATGTTCTGGCTGATCTTGCATACGCTTTTCTAGCCGATTTACTTTCTCCGGCGTACGTAAAACCCCCATGGATGGTATCGATCACTCCAGCCAACCTTTGTGGATGATCGGGTTGCTTTGAGTCAGAAACAGGATTCGGTTGAGGATGTTTTCCTTCTTTCGATATGTCGATGAATTCCTTCAAGAATCCTCGCTTAATTAGGCTTTCGATCTCATTCTTGAGATCAAAACAATCCTCGGTCAGATGTCCGTGATCTCTATGGAATGCGTACCATTTGTTTTTATCTCTCTTCTTGGGATCCGATCTCATCCGCTGGGGCCATTTGACGAAGGGTTGTGTTTCTACCTCGCTCAAAATTGCGTGGATAGGTTGACGTAAAGGTGTAAAAGACGTAAATCGCCTAGTTGGGGATTGGTTTACCTCTGGTGCTTCAGCTTTCTATTTTTTGTCCTGCTGTTTATTTTCATCGGGTTCACGTTCCTTTCATTTCTGAATGGGCTCCTACTTCTTTTTATCGGAATCGAACAAGTCATCTACTCCGATATACTTTCTGGCCCTTTCTAACAGCTCAGTAAGAGTTTTTGGCTCTCTTTTCACAAAAGAAATCCTGAGGCTTCTGGTCCTGAGACCTTTCATCATTGCTGCGATAGCTACGCCTTCATTAAGAACATCGATTTCGAGCAATGCTGAACTGAAACGTTGTAAATAAGATCTTAAACTTTCGTCTTTCTCTTGATTAAGACTCAAGAGATATGTCACCGGCTTTTTGGGCCGATGACTACTCACAAAATGTGCTATAAGTGCCGAACTATGCTGTGGGAATGAACTAATAGAACCCGACGGTAGTCTTTGGAACCATGTCCGAGCCGGTCCCTTGAGGGTCATTGGAAAGGCAAGACACATAATCGGATCAGAGACTCCTTTCAGATACATATGATCTTTAAAAGTGAGTACATGCTCTCTGGCATCAGTGGTTCCATTGTAGGCATCAATAGTCGGGAGTTTAAACTTATCGGGCAATGTTTATTGGAGAATGTTAAGCATGAAAGGAAAAAAGTTGTCGATCGCAACTGATTCCAGTCGGTTGTCCCGTGTCGGTTCATTCTTTTTCTGATAAGGCGTGAATCGGGTCTGCTCCGGCTTGTTTCTTCTCAAAGCCGATGCTCTTGATCCATGAGATCTTTCTGTAATGTGATTATTAACTGGACGTTGCATCTCAAGATTCGTTGGGCGTCTTTTTGAACCGACCTCCTAACTGCTTCCTTCTTCTTCAGGAAGACGAGTAGGTCGAGCAGAGCGTCGGCTTTCATCAACGACACGTCGTAGCAGTATCGTAGCATTTGTGGGTTGAATGCCGATTTGATTTCGATGGATTGGAGCCTGAGCTAAGTGCTGTGGAGATGGATTATGCGTTTCGTGAGAGATGGATCATGCTTTCCATTTGTTTATGCATGGTGATTAGTTGATGTTGATACGGATCATTAGAGGATGATCCATTTTCATGACGAATTCGAGGATCGACAGGAGATTTACTTTGTGGATTTGGTTGCTCGGGCGGCGAAGACGGTTTCTTGGTGACAGGGGGAAGCTCGCCATGAGAAATGCTCTCATTGCGTGGTAATATTTCCAAAGGGTTTATTGGATTAGCCGAGTCGAGATTATCGTCGTTCTGTGCTCCGGATCGTGTGATCACCATATTTGAATAAGCACTTGTTTATAATGGAAGGGCGCCGAAAACATTAATCTTTCGGCCCCACGGTGGGCGCCAAACTGATGAAGTCAAAAAATAAACGAGGATGCAAATAAATAAAGATATCACGAATGGACAGTTCCGGGGTTAATCCCTTACACCGGTGAGGTGTTTCACCCGAAAAACTCCGATGGTTCAGTCGGTATTTTTAGATGATACATAATCAAAGACTAATTTTTTGTGGGTTTTGTTACTTACCTCTTCATGATCAAGGTTTTTTCTTTATATAGGCAGATTCCTTCATGACGTGCCACTATCATCATTATCATATCACCTTTTTAGAATATATATCTTCTGACCCCAGATATTCTTTGATGACAGATCCCAGATACATGTCAAATCAATTAAATGTTTGAAGTATCCATCCAGTTAATACCGAACCGTCATAAGATTGGCGGTTTTGGGTCAAATCAAGATATTTTTGATAACATAAATCAGTTCGGGTAACTAAATCAATAATCAAATCGGGCAACAATCATAGATTGGGAATCAATAATTTATGCGTCGTTTACAAAGATATCAAATCGGTTTTCATCCTCTTCAACAATCAGACGTAAAATAATAAGTTTTATGTTGGAGGAAGTTGAAATGTAGGTTGGTTCTAATTTTAATGTGAATCTTGGTTGGATGTGGTTAAGATCATTTATAATAATTTTTCTTTATTTTTTGGTATGCAGATTATTTATAGAAGTGCAAATCTTCTGTCCACAATTTCTGTTCCTCTCACAAAATTAATCTTCAAAAAATGTAGAATTGTTGTTTCTTAAAGGATTGGTTTTATGAGAGGGAATAGGAAATAAAAACGAGAAATGGAGATAGTGAGCACTGGAAGCATCAAATACCTGGTCCAAATTCATGATTTTTGCAAAAGACACAACTTGCGGATGATTCTTGTCCAGTACGTTGTCCAAATTCACAATCAATGCAACCACCTACACCCTTTATGTCAAGATTTTAAATTAATGCATTGCAGTGGTTCGGTCCTCTGCTTTTATTTTTCGTAAGCAGTGACGTCAATAAATGTTAAACTCCGGGTCAAGTCCTCATTCCATGCCAATATAAAGAAGGAAAACTAATTATCCAAAAAAAAAAAAAAAGAAGGAAAACTGGAAAAGTAATAAATATGAGATATAATTATCCAAAAAAAATTAAATATGAGATACGCACGTGCCATCGTCATAGGGATTCCCCACGTGTTGGATCCTCTCCAGCAATTTCTATAGTTTTTTTATTATTATTTTTCATGCCAGTCCCATAGTCATGGCTGCTGTAGACGCCGAAGTCGAAGTGTTTAGAAATTGTATTTTAAAGGGCTATTGATACTAAAAGTATTTTTACTAATTATTTGAATACCATCTAAAAAAATTGCTTAAAATCCTGGATTGACACCATGACCCTTACAGAATATTTCTATATTTTCCTATTTGACAATAACATTATAAATAACTTATTTATAATAACATTATAAATAAGTAAAAATACAAATTTACTATAAGAATTTTATGCTTTTTGAAAGTGCTATTGATACTAAAAGTATTTTTACTAATTATTTGAATACCATCTAAAAAAACTGCTTATAATCCTGGATTGACACCATGACCCTTACATAATATTTCTATATTTTTCTACTTGACAATAAAATTATTAATGACTTATTTATAATAACATTATAAATAATAAATAATATAAATTATAAAATTATAAATAAGCTAGTAAGAGGTTGGGATAGTTGTCTCCAAGCACTATATATATCTTATTATAATGTAAAATTATAAATTATTTATTAATATAAATAACAAAATTATTTAAGGCTTCAAAGGTTGAGACATAGATGGAATGAATTTTGTTGAAGTTCATTCTTAAGGGCAAAGTTGGTATTTGAAAAAAAATTAGTTGGTTGCAAAAAAAGCAAATAAGTACTCATAAAAAACAAATCCAAACGGTGCCTTAGTCAAAAGGTACTTCTACTTTTTTGAGAAAAAGAAAAAAAATAGTAAGCTCTCTTTTTTTTTTTTTTGGATTTGTTGAAAATCAAATTAGATACATACAATACAATTTATATAAATTTACCCGTTTAAAGATATATAGAAATATATACATCCAACATGTGTATACGAGTTTAGTATCAAATTTGATACATACTATACAATTTATATAAATTTATCTATTTAAAGATATACGGATATATATACATCCAACATGTGTATACGAGTTTAGTAAATTTACTTGTTTGAAAATAAGATTTAATGCATAAAATACAGTTTATGTAAATTTACCTATTCAATATACAGTAATATGCACATTGACCACGTGTGTACGCGTTAGGTAAATTTACTTGTTTAAAAATCATATTAGATGCATTCAATACAGTTTATATAAATTTACTTATTTGAAAATATTGCCAATGTATTTTTTTTTTTTTGGCAAAAATTAATTTTGAAAAAAATTCAAAATCAGGCTCTATAAATGAGGGTAAATTCGTCAAAAATTATATAATTTCTCTATTTCATAATCTAAATTTTTCACAGGGGTTGGGTATGCGACCCATATATTAGGTAGGGGGTTGGTGGTTAAATAATAAATACGTTAATCTATTTTAATGCAAATGTCAAATTTTGAGCTCCAATAGAGGAATTGCGCTATCGTACTTGCCAACGTCATCAAAGTCAAGTAAGTTGTGCTTCTTATGATAAAAAATAAGTGAATTAATGGTTCTTCCAAAATAAAAAAGTAGTAGTCAAAAATGGAGCCGGCTAGCCTGCAGCCCAAAGCCGCAGCTCTTCATCTCTATAAGTAGTTGAGTACCTTCTCGCTTTCCCTCATCAATCCAAAAAAAGCTTGTACCAAGAGGAAGATAGAACACAAAATTTCAAGGGACAGCACAAGAAGAAGAACAATTACGAGAACAGAAGAAGACTAGTCTACAATTAATGGCTGCTGAAATTCCTATTTCTCTTCTCACTCCCTACCAGATGGGAAAATTCAATCTCTCTCATAGGTATACATCTATATGTATATACACGTGCATACTCATATATCTTAATGCTGAATAAGTTTATAGTCTTTCCCAATTAATTTTTTTTTTTTTTTAAATAGTCTTTCACAATTTATTTTATTTATATGATTTGATAATATCATTATGATATAGGTTTTGATTTGCTGAATCTTGGATCATTGTGATTTTGATAGTTGGGACAAGTATTTTGAAAAATCACAGTCATTTTATCGTTCTTTAAGTGTCAGTTTTTTTCACAGTCAGTTTTCTCATGAACCAACCGTTGGATCATTGTGATTTTTGGCAAACATGCCATACGTAATAGGAGTATCGAATCCAACGGTCGATTTTTCAAAATACCTGTCCCAACTATCCCAATGAGGAGTGGACCGTATTTATCCAAATGCGGTCTGGACCCAATGGATCATTTCTGTATATATATATATATATATATATATATATATAAAGACAGACTTGATCTATTAAGTTCCGGACCTTAAATTAATTTGAGGTCCACACACCATTTCTCACACAGCCGATGGTATTTTGAAAAAACAGCCGTTGGGTTAGATAATCTTCTTATGTATGTTATGCCTGTCAGAAATTACAGTGATACAACAATCGGTTTTCAAAATACAGTCCATGAAACACTCTAACAGTATTTACTATTAGATGCTGTAACAACTATTTAAAAGTCGCTATTTTGAAAACCGACCATTGGATCACTGTGATTTTTGGCAAACATGACATGCATTAGAAGATTATCGAATCCAACGGTCGGTTTTCAAAATTCCAATTCCAGTGAAAAGTGGACCTTAAATTAAGCTTAAGGTCAGGACCTTAATGGATCATCTCTCTCTCTCTCTCTCTCTCTCTCTCTCTCTCTCTCTCTATATATATATATATATATATATATATATATATATATAACTTTCTTGGACCTCCATACAAGTAATTAAATAAAATCACCACTACTAACTAACTTTATACTACCAATTTTTTACAACCATCCAATCTTAAGTTCTCTTCATTTCCCATATTGCTTGTTCCATCCACTACTACATCTTTCATTTCAATTTTTTTTTTTTCATTTTATTTTTTTTGTTAAACTTTTCTCCAACCCTTGATCATCTTCTTGTTGTAACCATGTTCCTTTTTTTTTTTTTTTTAAATGGTGAATAATACAGGCCGTGTATGGAAAGTCAAAACAATAATTTCTCTGTTGCTCTCTACCAGCCAGTAGTCCATTCATTTTTTCTTTACTCCTTTATATTATTGATGCAAAGAAAGAATTTTCTAGCCTTAAGTTTGTAGAATGGAAGAAAGGTTTCTTCTTTGCATAGCTACATTGCCACCAAAATTATAAAGCCACAATAATTAGATAATATGGAACACTGCATGTTTAAGCCCGCTTAAAATATGCTGTCCATACCATTTTTCACCTCTTTACTGATAGTGTAACCTCTCAAACGATTTCACATTACCATTGGTAGTACTTAAATAAAGAAGAGTGGTAGGAGTGTCTTTGAAACAAAGGTCAAGTGCTCCATTCAAGTTTGACTCTTGTAATGGGGTTGGGACATGGAGCGGACATGGCCTGCCCAGTCTACCTGCTGTAAATCAAGCCTAGGTTAGGTTTGGATACTAAAATCCTTCTAATGCCATCAATTTTGCATACCATTTTAAGGCTCTGTTTGGATCTCAGAAAGTTGGAAGGAAATGAAAGGCAAATACTTAAAATTGCTTGTAAATTGGTTTCTTTTCTTAAGAAATTTTGATCATTTTCCTTTCCTTTCCCTTATTCTTTCCTTGGTCCAAATAGAGCCTAAACAATAGTTGCAAATTCTTAACCTGTTCTCACATCAATGGATTATCTACTCCTCATCATAGTTTCTTCACTTCAGCAATATAGGTGTTGAGAAGCTTAATTAGTATTCAAGAGAATAAAACAAAATAAAAACGATGGGAATCTGCTGTGACATAAAGCTCAAGAATAGTATTAAAAAATTTAGTAATATAGTGCCTGGCATATATTAATCAATGAAATATGCCATATAGCTTAGTAGTATCAAGTATGGCATGTGTCCTTAGCGTTCATACCTCACGATTCAGAGTGCCATCTAAGTTGGCGACCTTTGAGTCCACAGCAGAATATTATCCTTTCATATGACACAATTAGTGCTTCATTTTTCAAATAGCTTTAATTTGTTGAATCTTACTTGTATTTGTGAATGATTTCAAAAGGAAGATGCTTTAGAATGTAAAAACTCTCTCTCTCTCTCTCTCTCTCTCTCTCTCTCTCTCTCTGAGTTATTTAGTTAAAATCATAAGTCAAAATGCAGCGTTTCATGCTCGATTTGTTTTTCTAATTTTCCTAGTGATTTTGATGTCACATTTCCATGAAGACTTCAGGCATTTATTTTGTATATTCCTTCTTTTTCGCTTGGTCATTCATGGATTAAAACTTTTTATACCATAACTCAAAAGGTTTCTTTCTTTTTTTTTTGGATAAGCAACTCGAAAGGTTTCATTGAACTGTTATACTGAATCTACCATAAAATAGTTGATTTTTAATTTAATTCTGGAGTGAAATATTGTTATGTGGTCTTTTGTTTCAAGATTTTCCCATGGTGGTTTGTCTCTCTCAAGTGTTTCTCTTTGTATATAAACAGTTGTATACCTTCAGATTTTCAGTGTATTCTGTCCTTGTTTAGCTATTTCTCATTCAGAGATTTTCAGTGTTTTGTGTCCTTGTTTATAATTAGAGCTAATCACATTAATCTGTTTAAAGTTTCCTACCGGCCATGCAGGCATAGTTCTACTACTTCATTAATTTCTTTTGTTGGGAAATTTAAAGATAGTTAATTTCCCTTGCACTTTGTATTTTGGTTACAAACTTACAATGAAGTTACTTTTTCTTGCACTTTGTATTTTTCAGAATTGTTTTGGCACCATTGACCAGACAAAGATCTTACAATAATGTTCCTCAGCCGCATGCTATCTTATATTATTCTCAGAGAACCACAAAAGGGGGTCTTCTTATAGCTGAAGCCACCGGAGTGTCTGACACTGCCCAAGGGTACTTTTCTAGTAGTAGTAGTTTCGCAACTTCTTTTCAATTTTTGAATGAAAAGGCTTTATATGTATCTGGGTGTATGCTCTCTTTTCTCGGTAGTTTTGTAACTTCATTTGGTTTCTCATTTGAAGGTATCAGGATACACCTGGTATATGGACAAAAGAACAAGTTGAAGCCTGGAAACCCATTGTAGATGCTGTTCATGCAAAAGGTGGCATATTCTTTTGTCAGATTTGGCATGTTGGGAGGGTTTCCAATTCAGGTACGTTCTTCACTTACCAGCTCCTTTATGTCTTCTTTTTGGATAATAGGATCACTAAGGACTGAGAAAGCATTTTAGGACTTGAAATGTTAATTAACAAGAAGTGAATATTTAAGAGTTCTTCAATGCTCTCTACCATGGAATCTTTTATGTCTGTCAAATACACACATATCAAGAAGTGTGAATTATGAGATTTAGACAATCCCTCAGATCTAGATATGGCCTCCTTTTTTTTTTTTTTCCAAAATTTCTTTGCTTTTCCCCCCTTTTTCCTTTTCCATTTCTCGTAGCTTCCTCATTTGCACAACATAAAGAACAGTTGCAATAAATTTGTTGTAACTTTTAGCATATACTTGCATATATTTACTTCAGATCAAGGACATGTATCATGGGGCCATAAGTGGCGTGAGAACAGTTGGTAGATACACATAAGTGAATTTTTAATTACCATAGACCTTTTTTTTTTTTTTTTTCCCGATAATTAAGAATAATTACCATAGACCTGCATCAATGGTATGCATGAACCCTTATCTTTTCTGCAATGGATGAACTCACTGAGCCTCTCTATATATATATATATATTAGAAGGTCTCGTTGTCATAATATTGTTTGCTGGCAATGTTGTATTAGATAGCAAAACTAGAGTTGCGATTGATTTAAGTTAACACTAAAGAAAAAGATACTTCAGAATATTAAGGGTTCTAGGGTAAGCAATAAAAGTTGGTATACAGTTGAGGTAAAATGAAAAGTGAGGGCTCAAAGATACTTAAAAATGATCTTTTCTTTTTAGCTTGGATTGATTACCCATAAGGTCGGGTAAAATGAAGAGGATGTTGCTTATAAAATTAAAGTGAGTTGAATGATGTGGAAAAGTGCTTTGGAAGTGTAATATTATCACACCATAGCATGCCTTAAGTTTAAAAGGAATAATCTATGAGATGAATAATATAAGACTGGCCAATGCTCTATGGTATAGAATGCTTGGCAGTTAAGATGGAACTTGAAAATAAACATGAGTGTATCTGAAATGAAAATGTTGAGACGGATCAATGGCAATACAAGAAAAGATAGAGTGAGACATGGAAATAAAAATATCCTCTGTACCAGTTATGAAGCTACCTATGTCCTATAATTTATAGCCAATAAAGGAAACATTCAACTATTAAACAATGCGTTATTAAACTTGAAACATGAAAATGATTAAGTTAATTGCTAATAATGTTCTAAAGTTATGGAGAACAATACTAATTTTAACTACTTCTAAGTAATACTTGATGTTGGGATGGATCAATGTCTCGGAATCTGCTTTCCGAGGACGCAATCCTTTTCCAGATGCCAAATGATCTAATTGGTTTTATCCACTTGAACTGGCTATAATGTCAGCACAACCTAGAAGAATTCAATGAACTCCATGCACATCTTCCCTTGATGCAAGAGCTTCATCCACTGCCATTCTTTCAACATGGTAGAAAATATAGTTTTTTTTCCTCCTGAGCATTTAAGTGTGGAAAACCTAGTGGACTTGAGTTTTGATAACATGGCAGGATCCTGATGACTTTCTTTGTGGGTTTCTGAAATGATGGAGGATCATCATCTATTAATGGCAAAATGTTTTTCTTGTTTTATGAAGCAAAACTCTGTTTTAAATATTTGGAAAGGATCTTCCCCCCCACCACCTCTCCCTTTTTTTTTTTTTTTTTTTTTGGTGTTTTTTTTTTTTGGTGGGTTTTTTTTTGGTCCAAATTTTTTTTTTTTAAAAAAAATAACCTTTTTTTTTTTTTTTTTTTTTTTTTTTCTTCTGTTGGGGGCGTGGGGGGAGAAGAGTTGGGTTGGGTTTTTTCTCT